>JBBPBX010042551.1:0-13383 GCA_038048925.1 Garcialebias charrua
ACTGTCATGGTGGGTGTTGTCCTTTAAGTACATTAAATGACAGACACTTTAAGACTTTTACTCCAGTAATAATTTTTAAAGTAGACTTTAACTTTTACCAAAGTAATTTTATGGTAAGATACTTGTATTTTCACTGAAGTATCACTTTGAAGTACTTTATACAACATTGGCAGGTTGCAGTTTTATCTGAGTAAAGTGTCATAACATGGTCTTTTTCTTCTTTTCACACCATCTGTTCTACCAGAGCTCAGTGGTGTCTCCCTGTCAGTTTGTCTGCGTTTTTGGTCTTTTGAAAATATAAAAGTTTCACAAATTTGTGTTTTATGGGGAAAATAATCTTAAGACAAGCAGGATGGTCAGTGCACCTATTTCAAGCTGTCAGCCTCAGAAAGTCCATTTAGGTTTAAATTTGCAGCGTCACTTCTCCCAGTTCCATCACTGGCCTCAGGTCTTTAGCGTTGGGCTTGCAGATGCAGTGGGGATGTGTGATTAAACGTCTGCTTCTGACCTTTTGACAGAAAGCCTATGTGTTTACCTTCTTGCTGAGCGCCCGACTCTTCATTCCTCCTCCGGAGCTGCTCGCCAGGGTGTGTGAGCTGTGCATCAAGCAGCAGCAGCTGGATCAGAGCCCGCTGGACACGGTCAGCACTGCGCCACACAGAAATACACATGTGCACAGCCCCAATAACGATCATAAAAACATTAAGTCGTACTCATATTCTGTGCATTAGCAAATCTTTTTAATTATTTTAATGTTCTGCGAGTGCAAGAAGTTGTTAATTTCTTTGTGTTTGTTTGTTGAACAACAGGCTAAAGTTCGCAAGTTTGGTCCTAAGATCCTGCAGCTGCTCACAGAATGGACAGAGACATTCCCGTTGGACTTCAGGGACGAGAAGATGGTTGGGCTCCTGAAAGACATTGTCCACAGGATAGCTCCGTGTGATGAGGTAACCTCGCTCAGTGAGGGTGCCGGTGCACTAAAGCACTCTTTTTATAAACTTTTGTCTTGTTATGATGCACTGTTAAAATAAAACATGTAAGTTATTCTCTTAATCATGCAGCTGGAACACTGTGCTGACTTGTGATAGCAATGCATGTGTAATGTAGACAAAAGCTACAAAAATGTTTAAAAAAATGAAGAAAACATGTTATAGAGATCAATGGAATTGTTGGTGAAACAGATAAGAAAACCCATCCCTCTTCATCTCAGACATAATATAAAGTAGGATGGAGCCGATCTAATCCGGTATCGGTATCGCCCTCCAATACCAGCATAATTTAGGGATTTTCTGACCCAACCTGCAGAGATTTCTGATTCATCGTGCATGTCTGTGTCTGTTGAAACATCTCACGTGATTCCCTGCCAGCTGTTCTGCACGTTGGCTTCAAACTATGGAATGGATTTCCAGCATGGAGGCGTGTCTCATGAACCCAGAGGAATAAGACCCGCCTCACATTCAGGAAATCCATTTCATAGTTTGCTACTACGTGGGGACTGAGTGAGCAGCGCTGTAGCTAGCAGCTAGCCAATTTTTCACTGAATCATGTCCGCTGTGTGGAAGTATTTTACACTAAACACCAGTGGTGGGCCTCCGACCGCTAGGTAGCGCTATTGCGCTAATCCGCTTGTAGCGTAGCTAAATAATCTGTTAGCTTTACAGCGGATTGACTAAGTTTTATAATTCATAAGCGGATTTATGCTATTTTTATTTAAAATGCAGTACCGCTAATAACTATTTATCTATCAGTAAAAACGAAATAACGTATTTACGAGCAGCGCCGGATGTGGTCCGTCACAAAAAAGCGTCCCCCTCAGTCTCTTGGTGTGTGCTCTCTCTCTAGCAGTTAGCAGCCAGTGTGTTACTCTGGAGCCTTATTGCTTGTTTTCGAAGAGTCAGACGAAGACTTTTTAACATGGAGCATGCGCGTAGGCAAGGGGGGTTCGGGGGGTTCGAACGAACCGCCCACTTTTAAAGGAGAAGTTGACAATGCCAAACTAATGTGGCTGGATAGCTCAACTGATAAAGCGTCTGCCTTCAGTTCCAAAGCTCGTGGGATCAAGTCCCGCTTGGTACAATGTTTTTTTTTATTCATTCCAAATTAAAAAAGCACAAGAAAACTATTTACAAAACAGCAAGGAATAAAACAATGCATTAAATGAAAGGAATCAGACGAAGAAAATAATCTTATCTGCCCCTTCTCAAACTATTTTTTTTTCAAACACTCGATTCAAACAACTAATTTTACATTTGTCTTTTATTGGATAAAAAAAGTAGTTAATATGCCTGTGAAGAAAGAAGAATGTGTTAACCACAGGCTGTGGTTAACACATTCTTCTTTTTTTATCCAATAAAAGAGTGTTTGAAAAAAAAATAGTTTGAGAAGGGGCAGATAAGATTATTTTCTTCGTCTGATTCCTTTCATTTAATGCATTGTTTTATTCCTTGCTGTTTTGTAAATAGTTTTCTTGTGCTTTTTTAATCTGGAATGAATAAAAAAAAAAAAAAACGTTGTACCATGCGGGACTTGATCCCACGAGCTTTGGGACTGAAGGCAGACGCTTTATCAGTTGAGCTATCCAGCCACATTAGTTTAGCATTGTCACCTTCTCCTTTAAAACGAACCGCCCCCCACAAAATTCTGGCTACGCCCATGTGGAGGGTGAACTTATGGATGTTTCTCAGGGCCTACGCAACGCGTCTGGATTTAAAAATAGAATTTCGCCACATTAGCACTCTTCAAAATGGCGTCCGCGACGGCCAAAGAAGCCAGGATTTTACAACAAAACACGGTAAAACAATTATTTCTTTGCTGAGAAAAAATATATTTCATAGCTGACGTTATAGCACAAGTTTTTCTGAGCTTGAGAGTTTCACGAAATGGTCAAATCTGCTGGATTTAAAAAAGTAGTTCACCATTAGGACTCTTCAAAATGGCGTCCGCAGGGCAGCAAACTTACATACTCAGGGAATCACAAGGAACTCAGGAGACAGAGGCAACAGGAGACAATGCCAGGACAATGATAAACACAGAGATACAGACTTATTTTTGATTTGATTTGATGTTCATTCATTCATTTTAAAAGAACAATACAAAACAGTTTCATCAGATACAAGGATGAATAGACTTTTAGCTGAATGGATGGATGGATAGACAGTTAGCTGGATGGATGGATGAATAGACAGTTAGCTGAATGGCTGGATGGATAGACAGTTAGCTGAATGGATGGATGGATAGACAGTTAGCTGAATGGATGGATGGATAGACAGTTAGCTGGATGGCTGGATGGATGATCTTTAACAAGTTCTAAAATCATTAAAATTTAACCTCAGCTTGTGCCTCTGACCCAACAGAACCTCCTTCAGCAGCAGAATCCTCTGTGGTTCTCTGACTTCATCAGTCTGCAGGACTTCATCAGTCTCTCTCCTGGTTCTGGAGGAGTTCTGACCCACTCTTCTTTCCATTGTTGCTTCAGTTCTTTGAGGTTTCTGCTCAGCTCTCTGAAGGTTTCAGGTTCAGGTTCTGGACTCTGACTGGGCCGTTGATTTGATTTGATTTGATGTTTATTCATTCATTTTAAAAGAACAATACAAAACAGTTTCATCAGATACAAGAATACAAGTAGGATAAAATGAAAGGAGCAGAAAGAAGATGAAATCTTATTATATCTGCCCCTTATTTATCAAAGTCAAAGTCAACTTTATTGTCAGAACTGCAATATGTACAGGACATACACAGGACCGAAATTGCGTTTCTCTCAGTCCCTCGGTGCAACAGTAACCATCTAAACACTAAACACTAAAACATTTAATAAACATAAGCATAAAATAGTAAAAAAGTGTAATACTGTCCTGAGTTTTTTCATAATAGTATAAAAGTATGAAAATTTACACCAACACTGAAACACCAAACACCCAATGAACATAAGCATAAAATGAAATAATAAAAGTGTAATACTGTCCTGAGTTTTTGCATAGTACAGTAGTATGAAAAGTATAAAAACGTAAATCTATAAAATAAACTGAAGTTTCTAGCGTTGACATTTGCAAAGAGTGGCACAGCAGCATATAAGTTGATGTACACAGTATATGTATGAGGTAGTTGATGTTGGTATAGAGGCAAAGTGGCATATGAAGTAAGGCACATAAGGCACATTTGGCATCCTTAGATAAGGCTAGTCAGAGAGTGCTGTATATGTATCTGCAGTAGTGTAGACAAAAGTAGTGTAAATGTAAACAGTAGTAATAAATGTAAAGCAGTAGTAATAAATGTAAACAGTATTAATAAATGTAAACAGTGAATGTAAACAGTAGTATGACTATAGGCAGTAATGTAATACAAACATTAGTGCAAATATGAGAAGTAGTGCAAACTGAATGAACACATGACCGAGAGTTCAGTGAACAACCCGTTTGATGACACAGAGTCCAGTGTTAAAAACTTTGTTGTGTGGTAATGTGTGAGAAAGTTTTTTGTGTTAAGGCAGTTCAAATGGGAGGGGAGGCAGAGCAGGCAGAGTGTTTAGCATTCTGACTGCCTGATGAACAGAGCTGTCTCTCAGTCTGCTGGTACGAGCCTGGAGACTCCTCAGTCTCCTCCCTGATGGCAGCAGTCTAAAGCGGCTGTGTAGTGGGTGTGTGGGATCACCTGCCATGCGGTGGGCTTTCCGAGTGAGGCGTTTGCTGTGTAAGTCCTGCAGTGAGGGCAAGGAGGTGCCGACGATCTTCTCAGCTGCTTTCACGATGCGCTGGAGGCTCTTGCGGCAGGATGCAGTGCATGCACCAAACCACACAGTGATGCAGCTGGTCAGGACACTTTCTATGGCACCTCTGTAGAAGGTGCACATGATGGAGGTTGAAGCTCCAGCCCTTTTCAGCTTGCGGAGAAAGTAGAGGCGCTGGTGAGCCTTCTTCGCCAGTGCTGCAGTGTTCCTGCTCCAGGACAGGTCCTTTGAGACGTGCACTCCCAGGAACTTGGTGCTGTCCACTCTCTCCACTGCGGTGCTGTTGATGGTCAGAGGGGCATGTTGTGCATCCCTCTTCCTGAAGTCCACGACAATCTCCTTTGTCTTCTCCACGTTGAGAGTGAGATTGTTGTGTTTGTTTCACAGTTTGTTCAACCAATGATAACCTTCAAACTACATCACAAAATGAATAACTCTACTTAATTTATCTAACTGTAATACACAAACACACTAAGCTACATCATATATAGTTTTTGAGCAAGTCCTTTTCGACCTTTTTCTTAAATGTATACATTGGGCAGCACGGTGGCACAACTGGTAGAGCTGCTGCCTCTCAGCGAGAAGGTTGCCGGTTCAAATCCCGGTCCGGGGCCTTTCTGGGTGGAGTTTGCATGTTCTCCCCGTGCATGCGTGGGTTTCCTCCGGGTACTCCGGTTTCCTCCCACAGACCAAAAAACATGCTTGTTAGGCTGATTGGTGACTCTAAATTGACCCTAGGTGTGAGTGTGAGAGTGGATGGTTGTTTGGTGTGAGTGAGACAGGTCCCTCTTGTAAATGAGTCCCCGTGACTCAACGAGGCTAGCCTGTATAAATAAAGGTTGAATGAATGAATGAATTGATTTTGCATTTTTAACATCACTCTCCAGAACATTCCACAATCCAACTCCCTGAATTGAGGTAGACCGTCCCTTTAAGCTGGTTCTGAATTGTGGTTTGATGAATATCTGTCCCTTTAAGATTGTAATAACTTTGTCTAAATTTCTTTGGATATTTAAAGGTAATGTGTTATTATGAGCCCTATACATAACTGATAAAATACTATATTCTACCAATTCCTGGAATTTCAATAAATTTAGCTGAAGAAACAAGGTGTTTGATGGGTGACTGAAATGTTTTCTGGTGATTACTCTTACAGCTCTCTTTTGTAAAATAAAAACAGGCTTTGTAATTGTTTTGCACGCTTTTCCCCAAACCTCAATACAATAGATTAAATGTGGAACAATGATTGTGTTATACAACATATACAGAGCTTTATCAATTAAAAAATCCCTGACTTTATATACAGGTACATGAACACACAGCATGACAATCACAAACACCTGGACAACAAAATGGAGGAGATAAGCAAGACAATTAACAGAGAGACCAGGGAGTGTAGGGATGGGGACCCATCACCTGAGAGCAACATGCTTACAACTGTTATCTTGAAGTTCTAGGGTGTAGAGAGCCACAGAAACGGTTATGGTAGGCCGGATTTGGCCCACGGGCCTTGAGTTTGACACATGCGATCTAGTGGTACTAAAAGTAACAAAAGAAGAAAAAAAAACAGCCAAATATGTCAGCAGTTTAGCTAACAGACTTTGGAATGGGTACATTTTGTCCTTGTCAAACCTGTTGAAGAGAACCAAACTAAATACTCTGAAACTCAAACAACTTACTGTATAACAGTTCATGCACCGCTAGTTGGCAGTGTAGTGCAAATATTGCATAACTTGCTGCTACCAATTGTTGAATTTAATTAGCGGATTAGAATTAGCTTCCCCTAATTTTCATAAGACATTAGTGCTTTTGAAATTGCGGACCTAAATAAATTAATTACCGTAAACACCGGTGTATAATACGCTCCGGTGTATAATACGCTTTGGCCAATATTTGGAAATAAATCAGAAAAATCGGTAGATAATACGCTTCGGTGTATAATACGCGCTGCCGTGACAGTCTTTTTTATGGCCACTAGATGGCGCCAGGATACGCCTCCAGGTACAGTCTGCAGGTAAACAGACTACAGGGTGCATTAGCGCCCATAGCGGCCGAAACTGGTACTGCACCATTTTTAGGCCAAAATGAAAAAGCGAATCAGAGCCAAAAATGGGTCTAAAAATATGGGAAAAAATCTGTAGATAATACGCTTCGGTGTATAATACGCAGGACATTCAAATGAGTAATAAAAGTGCATATTATACACCGGTGTTTACGGTAGTGCTTTAGAAATAGCGGAACTAATTTTTGGATTAGCGTTGCCCACCACTGCTAAACACCACAAGACAGCAACAGGCAATATCTGCAGAGCCATAGCGCCACATTAAACCACAGTCAAGTTATTTTTATGTTGGACATTCGAGCTACGTGGCTTCAGCGGGCGCTACTCTCGCTCAATCCGTAGAAGGCAGCCCGACCCCGGCCAGCCGTGCTCAGTCTGCCCTTCTTGGATGAGGGGCTGAGAGCAGATGATCTAAATCAGACAGCCTGAGTAGCGTCCCGCTGAAGCCACGGAGCTCGAATGTTTGCCAAGAAGTGGCTAAACTTCATAATGACCAACTGCTATCAGTTGTAGAAAATGAAGGATTTCACAGCTTGATACTTGCAGCCAAGTTTACCCTCCAGGAGATATTTTTCAGTACAACTGTAGACATTCATAAAAAAGCATATGAATTGAAAATTAAAGACAATTATATTGACAAATAATAATAATAATAATGTCACGTTTTTGTCATCTGTGTAGGTTTCCATACAAGACGAAATTTGACTCTGCATTTAACCCAATCACCACCAGGTGGGGCAGTGGGCAGCTATAGAAAGTGCGCCGGGGAGCAATTGGGATGAGATGTGCTGCTCAAACACACCACAAGTTATGCCGTGACTGGGGTTTGAACCTGGGTCCTTCGGGTCCCAAGTCGGTTCCCCTGCCACTACACCATCTTGGCCCCTAAAAACAACAACAAAAAAACAGCTACATTATAAAGCGATGTAAAATACAAAAAACAGGAACTTGTCTGTGTTGGTTTATGCCATGAACTTAGCAAATGTTTAAAGCCATTTATTTATTTTAATTTACAGGTAGTCCTCGACTTACGAGTGCATAGACATACGAGGTTCCAGACTTACGAATATGCATCTCATAAAATTTAAAAATAAAAAAATATATTTTTTATTTTTATAAATGAATACATGTACAGTACTGTACAGTCACCAAGCACTTAGCCTATCCTAACACAGTTTTTAAAGATGAAGGAGTGAGTTGAATTGTCTCCCTCCTCCCTACAAGCTCCATTCCCATAAAGGGAGCTGTGAAAGGGAGACAATTCAACTTTTTTTTTTGTGATCTACTTATGAATTTTTGATTTACGAACGGCCCGTAGGTACGGAACTCGCTCGTAAGTCGGGGAGTACCTGTAATTCATTCATTTAAAATAAACAAAATAAAACCATCAAAAAGAAAGAAAAAAAACATTGAATGAAAAGAGTGCAGAAAGAAGAAAAAAATTATTCTATCTGCCCCTTATTCAAAAAAATTAATACAATTTACGGTAGACAATCACTTAAATTTAATCACTTTAATATCCACTTTAAAGCTATGAATTAAAAAAAAACATGTTTTGTGTTAGCACAGGATTTAATTCTAACTTTATCCAACATTAATAAAGCTTACCTCAAGTTGTCTTTTTGGACATGCATGCATATATTTGTATACTTGTACTTGCCTGTAGAGAGTAGATTATTACAGCTTCATATAAAATCATTAACGATGATGATATCTGAAAGGTGTCTGTATCGGTCGATATCCAGACTGAGGATCGGGATCAGATCGGAAGTAAAAAATGTGGATCGGTGCATCCCTACTTTACAGTAAAAACATCATTCAGTTTATTCAGGTCACAGAAAGTTGGACTTCATGTGTCTGAACTGGTATTTTGATCCATTTCAAGGAGTTTCCACAATCCCAGCTTTAGTTTTAAGATTTTTTAAAGACTTTTCTACAGAACGTTTACTAGCTGTCTACAATTTACAGATGTTTTGCAAACATTTTTTTCTGACACCCACTACTTTTATGGTACATATATAAAAATTACACTTCAAAATATACACATTTTTGTCTTCTTTCACTCAGTATCTTGGTCACTGCTATAGGGCTTGAAGTTTTCTCTCAGATCCCCCAGAATACCGAGAGTGCAGAGCCAAGCGTCTACAGTAGAGGTGTCAAATCCTTGTTCTCAGTGGTCACTAGCTTGCATGTTTTACAGGTTTCCCTGCTCCAACACACCTGATTCAATGGTACAATTACCTCTTCAAGTTCTGCAGATGCCTGTTAATCACCTGTTTATTCATATCAGGTGTGTTGGTGCAGAGAAACCTCTAAACATGGAGGATAGCGGCCCTCAAGGACCAGGACTGGGTATCTAGTCCTGATTCTTTTATACAGGATCCTTTATACTTTATTTTCCAACATATAAGTCACAGTTTTTTTTTTCTTTCATAGATTTGTGAGTTCTGCGACTTATACGCCCAAGTGACTTATTTAAAAAAAAAAATCCACATTCATAACGTCATTTTTGACTGACACTTTAAATTTCGAAGAACTGCAACAACGAGTCCTCCCGTGCGCGCTCGCTTCACTCAGCTGGTGCAGGCAGAGGAACACTGTAGAGCTAGCAGCTCTGGCTGCGATGGATGGATGGATGGATGGATGGATGGATGGATGGTTGGTTGGATGAATGGATGGATGGATGGTGCCATGCCACCCAGGCAAAATGAAGCTGTTTTGAACATTAAATTGCATTTGTTAAGAAAAAGTTAAACTCAGACACACCTTTGCTAAAATGTCGAGCAAACAAATAATTGTTTTTAAGTGTTAATTTTGTTAAATTTCTAAGAAGTGCAACAACAAGTCCTCCCATGCGTGCTCACTTCACTCAGCTGGTGCAGGTGGAGGAACACTGGAGAGCTTGTGCCGCGCCACCCAGGCAAAATTAAGCTGTTTATGCAAAAATAAATACGATGCGTCAGCAGCGACGCATAATAAATTCAATGTACTGTATATGCCAAAGCGACTTATATATGTTTTTTCTTCTTCATTATGCTTTTTTTTTGGACTGATGCAACTTATACTCCGGAGCGACTTATACGCCGGAAAATACGGAATTTATATCTCCTCAAAACTGGAAGTAAAGACTCTTTTTAACTCGTCTTACCTATGTGAAACTGTATGTTAAAGTTCTCGTATGACTAAAGTCTTATCGCTGCTCTCAATCTTTGAGTTTTAAAAATCTGTTCAGTTTCACGTCTTTTTGACGTTGACTTTTCAGCCTGCGTTTCTGTCTGCCTCTCATTAACTTGACAATCAAGGAGTGAGAGACACAGGTGTGTGTGGTTACCATGGCAATCTCTAACATTTCTTTCGACCTTGGTTCTCTTTCCACGTCGTATACAGTTCATGCATCAGAAGTTTCCTCGTTGCTATGACCAGGAGTCAGCAGTTTGTGCTGCACTTGTTGTGAGTCACTTTTTAATCATTTTCACGTCCAACTTATCAGACACATCAGGATCTTTAGGCTGGCGGTGTCTTTTTTTTGTTGTTGTAGCCAACTGATCTGCAGCAGCATTTCTCAGGGTGAAGGCTGACAATGATTGACAGTAGCCGTGTTTCCATCAAGGTTTCTAGATGCACATTTTGAAGTATCGCAGCAGAAAAGCTTAATGGAAACGGCAAAATCCAAATTTACTTCCTCAAATTCGCCAAAAAGTTGATACGCTCGCTTGAGGTGGTTTTTGGGATCTTCGAAAATGAGCAGATGCGCAAAACGACAGATGGAAACAGATTTGCCGACTCAGTTCTGCCGTAGCGAACATTCACGTCACGTGACTGATCAGCTGTTTCCGCTCCGGACAACATGTAACATCGCTAAAACTAGTTGGCATGACAGAATAAATACAACTTGCCCGATAGCAACACATACCTGAAATATTCTCTCCATTTTGACGAGATGTGTGGCCGGGTTCTGTTTTCAACCGCTACTTCCTGTTTACTGTAGACATGCGTAACGCTGACGTCTGACGTAATGACGCTGACGTCTGACGTAATGACGCTGTGCGTGGCCCGGTAGATGCGATTCAAGCCAGTTGATGGAAACATTTTTGCTTCGCATTAATTTGTATTTACGTATTTGCGAGATTAAAAAAATTAGCTCAAAATTTGAAATGAAAATGGATGGAAACACAGCTAGTGTTCAGCTTTTAGCTTGTGCTCCCATCGGGAGACCTGCGTTCCTGAATCCTACCCCAGGGGTCTTTATCCTCAGGGGGTTTACCTCATAGATATCATATATACACTAGATACCGCATAGCTTGCTCCCGGGCAGGATTTACGGCAGCCATCTTGAAGGCGTCCACCGCTCCACTCAGCCTTATATATTTGGCTGGCACAATAAAGTATCAGCGCATTTAATCAATCATAACACGCTGAATAGTAATCCTATTGTCACATATTTTAATTTTAGGCATACAGCTATTGAAACTGCATGTATAGGAACGTATAGTTTAGCATATTTAAATAATTTTGGTGGAATACAATACTGTACTTTAATATATGTTTAGAAAGATACAACCAAAGATGCAATTTATTCACACACACATTATGTATACATATTCAGATACTGTAATAATACATATATATTCAGATAAGCATATATATAACTATATAAATACATACTACAGTATATATATAATATATATATATATATATATATATATATATATATATATATAATATATATATATATATATATATATATATATATATATATATATATATAATATATATATATATATATATATATATATATACATATATATATATATATATATATAATATATATATATATATAATATATATATATATATATATATATATATATATATATATATATATATATATATATATATACAAGCCCAAAACCAGAAAAGTTGGCACGTTGTGCAAATCGCAAATAAAAACAGAATACAATGACTTGCAAATCTTTTTCAACCCATATTCAACTGAATAGAATGCAAAGACAATATATTTAATGTTCGAACGGAGAAACTTTATTTTGTTTTGCAAATAACCATTAACTTAGAATTCAATGGCAGCAACACATTGCAAAAAAGTTGGCACAGGGACATATTTACCACTGTGTTACATCGCCTTTCCTTTTAACAACACTCAGTAAACGTTTGGGAACTGAGGAGACCAATTTTTGAAGCTTTTCAGGTGGAATTCTTCCCCATTCTTGCTTGATGTACAGCTTAAGTTGTTCAACAGTCCGGGGTCTCCGTTGTCGTATTTTACGTTTCATAATGCGCCACACATTTTCAATGGGGGACAGGTCTGGACTGCAGGCAGGCCAGGGGAGGACCCGCACTCTTTTGCTACGAAGCCACGCTGTTGTAACACGTGCAGAATGTGGCTTGGCATTGTCTTGCTGAAATAAGCTGGGGCGTCCATGAAAAAGACGTCGCTTGGATGGCAGCATATGTTGCTCCAAAACCTGTATGTACCTTTCAGCATTAATGGTGCCTTCACAGATGTGTAAGTTACCCATGCCTTGGGCACTAATGCACCCCCATACCATCACAGATGCTGGCTTTTGAACTTTGCGCCTATAACAGTCCTGATGGTTCTTTTCCTCTTTGGTCCGTAAGACACGACGTCCACAGTTTCCAAAGACAATTTGAAATGTGGACTCATCAGACCACAGAACACTTTTCCACTTTGCATCAGTCCATCTCAGATGAGCTCGGGCCCAGCAAAGCCGGCGGCGTTTCTGGATCTTGTTGATGAATGGCTTTTGCTTTGCATAGTAGAGCTTTAACTTGCACTTACAGATGTAGCGACGAACTGTAGTTACTGACAGTGGTTTTCTGAAGTATTCCTGAGCCCATGTGGTGATATCTTTTACACACTGATGTCGGTTTTTGATGCAGTACCGCCTGAGGGATCGAAGGTCACGGGCATTCAATGTTGGTTTTCGGCCTTGCCCCTTACGTGTAGTGATTTCTCCAGATTCTCTGAACCTTTTGATGATATTACGGACCGTAGATGGTGAAATTCCTAAATTCCTTGCAATAGCTCGTTGAGAAAAGTTGTTCTTGAACTGTTCGACAATTTGCCCACGCATTTGTTCACAGAGTGGTGACCCTCGCCCCATCCTTCTATGTGGATGACTGAGCATGTCAAGGAAGCTGCTTTTATACCCAATCATGGCACCCACCTGTTCCCAATTTGCATGTTCACCTGTGGGATATTCCAAATAAGTGTTTGATGAGCATTCCTCAAATTTCTCTGTCTTCTTTGTCACTTGTGCCAGCTTTTTTGAAACATGTTGCAGGCATCAAATTCCAAATGAGCTAATAATTGCAAAAAATAACAAAGTTTACCAGTTCGAACGTTAAGTATGTGGTCTTTGCAGTGTGTTCAATTGAATATAGGTTGAAAAAGATTTGCAAGTCATTGTATTCTGTTTTTATTTGCGATTTCCACAACGTGCCAACTTTTCTGGTTTTGGGCTTGTATATATATATATATATATATATATATATATATACATATATATATATACATATATATATATATATATACATATATATATATATATATATATATA
>JBBPBX010042551.1:13602-28352 GCA_038048925.1 Garcialebias charrua
TATATATATATATATATATATATATATATATATCTATATATATATATATATATATATATATATATATATATATATATATATATATATATACTATATATATATATATATATATATGTATATATATATATATATATATATATATATATATATATATATATATATATATATATATATATATATATATATATATATATATATATATATATATATATATATATATATATATATATATATATATATATATATATATATATATATATAATATATATATATATATATATATATATATATATATATATATATATATATATATATATATATATATATATATATATATATACAGTATATATATACAGTATATATATATTATATATATATATATGTTTTATATATATATATAGTTATATATATATACTGTAGTATGTATTTATATAGTTATATATATGCTTATCTGAATATATATGTATTATTACAGTATCTGAATATGTATAATGTGTGTGTGAATAAATTGCATCTTTGGTTGTGTCTTGCTAAACATATATTAAAGTACAGTATTGTATTCCACCAAAAAAATATTTAAATATGCTAAACTATACATTCCTATACATGCAGTTTTAATAGCTGTATGCCTAAAATTTAAATATGTGACAATAGTATTATTATTCAGCGTGTTATGATTGATTAAATGCGCTAATACTTTATTGTGCCAGCCAAATATATAAGGCTGAGTGGAGCGGTGGACGCCTTCAAGATGGCTGCCTGAAATCTCGTCAGCTCCAATAGGCGAGAGCGGGCCATGCGGTATCTAGTGTTCTATATATGATATCTATGCGTTTTTCCAAGTACCCCTCGCTGCAGCCTGCAGGACGGGGCGGGGTCGTGCCCGAGGGCCGAGCCATACCATATATGGAAGTAGCGCCATTGCACTCCGGAAATAAAGGGGGCGCCATTTCCTATACCAGCCTTTTAGAAAATACAGTTAAAAAAACGCACAGAAATGAACAATCCATCAGTAAATACACTAACAACACAAGAAAACTTATAATTATTGAAACTGACTACTGATTTATTAATTTTTAGGCTTTGTTCTATGGATTAAGCACTTCTTATTAGTTATTTCATTTAAAAAAATGTTGAAAAAATGAGTGATCTTTACAAATCGGCATATGGACAGAAAATTATTCAAATATATAATTGATAAATGACATGGTATAAATGACATGGTATGTTATTTATGAAATACAGTAGCCTAGGCTGTATACTGTACTATGTTGGATCTCTTTCTTTCTTGGATCACAAAACACAGTAGCCTGGTATCAATCTTAAATTTCTTTTGCAAATGTCATAACAAGGGTAAACTTAATTCAAGTTTGAAATTACACTCTTTTGTAAGACTCGAAAAGAAGGTCATATTATCCAACTGATTGTTTTCTTCTCAGTGTTGAAGGAAAGTCAGAGTTACTGTTATGAATTGGTCATTAAAGTGCTGAATGTTATCATGATCAACAATTAGTTGTGTGTTGTATGTGTTCAGGTATGTATCTACCTACATGAAATCATCAATTCAATCAGAAATAACCACACTAAAAACTATATTACTATTTACCTAATAAAAGACTACACAATGTGTAGTGTCTTTAAAAGTCAATAGTAAACAACCCCAAGACATTTCTTCACTACCATAAATAGAACCATTCTACTTTATGAAATATTTTTTTTTAAATCAGGATCTGTTGTTCTCAGGCAGGTTTGAATGTGGTGAGAAAATTTATAAATAACTTTCCAGTAGGCTATTACAGAACCCTTTTACCAAATTCTGATATCAGCAGTCGATATTCACCTCTCATGTCGTTTCAGTACAGATCTTATGAGGAAAATTAGCTATGCCAGAAACTGTTTTTAAATAAACTCTTACCATTTGAATATCAGAATCAGAATCAGGTTTATTGGCCAAGTATGTTGACACACACAAGGAATTTGTTTCTGGCTGTTCGTGTCTCTCTAGAAAGTGTCTCTCTAAAAATGCTAAAAACTATACAAAAAAAAAAACGTACAAATAATACACAAAATACATAAGGATTCACATCACATGGGGGTTGTGAATGGGTTGGGGGTCACGCTGATGGATGTCTGATGATCAGCTGTTGATGATGGTGATGACCTGGGGGAAGAAACTGTTCTTGTGTCTGACAGTCTTAGTGGACAGAGATCTGTAGCGTCTGCCAGACGGGAGAAGTTGGAACATGTTGTGACCCGGGTGTGTGGAGTCTGTGATGATTTTTCCAGCCCGTTTCCTGGTTCTTGCGTGGTACAAGTCCTGAATGGAGGGCAGTGAAGCCCCAATGACTTTCTCAGCTGTCCTCACTGTTCGCTGCAGCCTGTTCCTGTCCTGCCTTGTGGCTGCTCCAAACCAGACTGTGATGGATGTACACAGGATGGACTCAATGACTGCAGTGTAGAACTGGATCAGCAGCTCCTGAGGCAGGTCCAGCTTCCTCAACTGGCGTAGGAAGTACAGTCTCTGCTGGGCCTTTTTGAGGATGGAGGTGATGTTGTGCTCCCACTTCAGGTCATGTGAGATGGTGGTTCCCAGGAACCTGAAGGACTCTACCGTAGACACGGGGCTGTTGAAGATTTTGAGGGGCAGCAGTTCTGGGGGGTGTCTCCTGAAGTCCACTCTCATCTCTACTGTCTTCAGTGTGTTCAGCTCCAGTTTGTTCAGGCTGCACCAGGACATCAGTCGTTCCACGTCCTGTCGGTACGCAGACTCGTCGTCATCACTGATAAGTCCAATGACTGTAGTGTCATCTGCGAACTTCAGGAGTTTAACAGACGGGTCATTAGAGGTGCAGTCATTGGTGTATAGAGAGAAGAGCAGTGGAGAGAGCACACAACCCTGAGGGGCACCAATGCTGATGGACTGTGAGGAGGACATGATTTTCCCCAACTGCACCTGCTGCGTCCTACCTGTTAGGAAGCTGGTGATCCACTGACACATGGCAGGAGAAACAGTGAGCTGGGAGAGTTTTGTGGAGAGAATGTCTGGGACAATAGTGTTAAATGCTGAACTAAAATCAAGAAACAGGATTCTTGCATAAGTCCCCGGGTGGTCTAGATGTTGCAGGATGAAATGCAGTCCCATGTTGACTGCATCATCCACTGACACAAATATGATGGCAGATTACCATTCATTGGATCAAAATTGATCATATCTAAACACACATGCAATCTTTAATAATTCCTATTAAAACCAATGACATAGTCTAGAGGTCCAGAATTTTATTCGACAATGTAGACAGATAAATGGACCATCTGCTGAAATGGTGGGCTTGTCATTTCTTCGCCAGAGACTGTCCATGCTGAGAAAGCTCTCCAGAGGTCAATGAATAGTTCATCAATAATGAACTGTACAGACAGCGGCAACGCTGTTAAAGCTGAATGTGGTAACACAAGGTCAGAACATCACTGAAACTCAGTTTTATATCGACAACCACTGCTTTTTATTTCATTGATGAAGAAGAGTTGTTTTATCATGACCTCTCAACCCCACTGGTCATGATTCCTCCTGAACTGAACACTGTTCTGAAAAAGCTTTCTCAGAGTCAAGTTATATAACTTCCATTAATATGTCCTTGTTCTGCAGATAATGCTGACATAACTGGTTAATGTTTCTTTGAATCATCTAAAAAACAAAAGTCATAAAATTTTTGTGACATGATTTTCCTTTGTAAATGTATTGTATATTATGCAACCTGAATATTTATCTGAGCCGTCATTCATTTTAACCTCCAGTGTACTGTAGGAAAAATGCGTTGTTCAAAATGGTATGTCCGAATAAACTGGAATCAGCTGGATTTCTTCTTTTGAACTTTATTTTCAATCTTCTGACTCCAATCAGGTTCATCCAGCACTCAGCAGCACAGGCCTCAGTAAGATCTTGGGCTGAATCAAAGCTGCTCTGAGCAGAGACTCTGCCAAACACTGACAACTTCTTTCTACTATAATAATGAATTGACCTTATAATGTACATCTCTTCCTGGTTACACCCGTGGAGGTGTTACCCTTTGTGAATGTCTGTAAGTGCAAAGTGCTTTGTGGTCCGGAGGGACTTGATAAAGCTCTGTATAAGTTCAGTCCATTTACCATTTTACAGCAGACGTCAGAACGTAAATCATTTTGTTTAGGTTAAAGAAAGAACACATGATAAGACACACACCAACTCTGTCTGTTTTAACCTTAGGCTGAAATGATCAGAAAGTATAAGATACAATACTGAATCTAATATTCAATTAGATATTTCCTTTAGTACACTGTTTATTGTCAAACTGTTTTCTTTCACTCATGGAGCAGATAAAAATAATGCAGCATATGTGTGTGTGTTGAAGCCATTGTATTGAACATGTGAAAATATCTTCACTCCAAAAGATTGCTTTTGCTATAAGCAGCAGTGACCCTGACATATAATTTTTGGATATTTTTGACTACTCCCAATTGAATGCAAATAAGACTGGAAGAAGTCAGTTCTGCTTTATATATGTATACATTTGTAAATAAATTTACTATAACGAAAAAGCTGGTGTGTTTGAGTATTCAATGCTTATGTGAATATATTCAGTAAACTATCAGTGAACAGCAAGTATGTAATGCAGAGCATCACCTTTTCTGGTTGTCCTCCATTTCAAATTAAAATACAAATATTTCTTAGTGAATGTGATCATATGGAAGACATGCTGCCAGTACACATCTACAATGAGGAATTTTTCAACCAAAAATTTGTAGTGGCATGGCAGTTTTAATTTTGACACAGAAGAATGATTTACAATCTTTACAAAGTTGCTATGACTTTTTAAACCTGAAATAAAAACAATGTACAACAAAACATAAGAGACAATTTATTTGAGACCATTTGATTTTAAATGTTGTATTCCAACAAAATTGTTTTCCTTTAGCATGTCAGCAAAAATTTGTAACAAGCCATTTACAAAACTTAACTATAAATTTATTTGAATTGAAAGTACAAGACTCCATGTGTGATCTTTTATAACAGCGGTACATTGATTTTACATTTAGGCCTACACTTTTTCTTACCATTTTGGATTTCCACATTCAGCTTGTGATTTGTTTTTTTGATTAAAAACAAGCTTCCTTCTATAATTTAGTGTGTGTGTATTTTATATGTATATACACACACACGACAATATTTATATGAAATACTCTGTTATCTACTTGTCATACATGTACATTGACAGCTCTGACAAGATGTCATAATACTGTACTTGTACCTCTGTTACATACTTCTGAAAGTGGGCATATTGCCTTCATTTATATAGCCTACATCAATGGTTAACACATAGTAACTCTGAATGTATACAAATAAAAATATAACTGCTATGGAAAATATCCTATAATTTCAATTTTTTACTTAAGTGTGGAAATGATGCTATGCGAAAGAAAAGTAAGTAGAGTAGGTCAACAGAGCAATAGCAAATGGGAAATTGTAAATGTATACAATGTTTAAACACATTCAGTTAAGTCAAAGTCAACTTTATTGTCAGAACTCCAATATGTACAGGACATACACAGGATTGAAATTGCATTTCTCTCAGTCCCTCAGTGCAACAGTAACCATTTCAACACTAAACACTAAACAATTAATAAACAAGCATAAAATGAAATAACAAAAGTCTAGTACTGTCCTGAGTTTTTTTGCATAGTAGTTTTTCATAGTAGTATAAAAGTATAAAAAGTTTCACCAACACCAAAACACCAACATTTAATAAACATAATCATAATATGAAATAGAGTGTAATACTGTCCTGAGTTTTTTCATAGTAGTTTTTCATAGTAGTATAAAAGTATAAAAAGTTTCACCAACACCAAAACACCAACATTTAATAAACATAATCATAATATGAAATAGAGTGTAATACTGTCCCGAAGTATAAAGTATAAAAAGTATTTCTATAAAACAAATGAAGGTTCTGGCATTTGACATTTGTAAAGAGTGACATAGCAGCATGTGGGGTTAATGTACACAGTATATGTATGAGGTAGTTGATATTTGTATAGAGACAAAGTGGCATTACACAATAAGGCTAATAAAAAGAATATATACTGTATATCAGCAGTAGTGTAGATATAAAAAGTCTAGATGTAAACAGTAGTAATAAATGTAAACAGTAGTATTAAATGTCAACAGTGAATGTAAACAGTAGTATGACTATAGGCAGTAATGTAATACAACCATTAGTGCAAATATAAGAATTAGTGCAAACTGAATGAGCACATGACCGTGAGTTGAGTGATTGACCCGTATTGATGACACAGAGTCCAGTGTTAAAAACTTTGTGTTGTGTGGTAATGTGTGAACGTTTTTTTGTGATTAAGGCAGTACAAGTGGGAGGAAGGGCAGAGCAGGCAGAGTGTTAAGCATCCTGACTGCCTGATGAACAGAGCTGTCTCAGTCTGCTGGTTCGAGCCTGGACCGAACCAAAGACATTTCATAACTGACAGTCCAGGCAGTGGCCAGCTTTACCGTCAGAGTAGTAGCGGAGGTACCCCCCTCGTCTTCCATTTCCTGTGTAGCCCACACAGTCTTTGTACACTCTCTGGCAGGAAGAACATGTTATCACAGCAAAGGGTTTTCTGTGTTCTGCCCTGTAAGATGCTGAGAATTTACTCCAGTTGACCTCCCCTGTAAATGATAATTTTAATGTAGGTAAAATGTAATTTCATGTTTTAAGTGAAAACAAGTAAAAACATCATTACCATCCAGCCATGCAAAGTGGGCCTTCTTCCTGAAAACTGGATCAGACACAATAGATCGAAACCGCTTGCAGGTCAATGCCAAAGTGAGGTAAGCAACATCTCCCTCTGTTAGGACCACCTCTTGGAGCACAGCCTCAAGTACATGCGAAGGCATCTGAAAAACACCCCAATTGTGCATTGTAAGAACATCAAAGAATGAACAACTATATGTATAAGAATTCATCTTACCTGTAAAATTGGTGGCATTTGTTGCACCTGCAAAGTGAAGACCACAAAAAACAAACACACACACACACACACACACACACACACACACACACACACACACACACACACACACACACACACACACACACACACACACACACCTGAAATTCACAAGTACAAGTGACAATTCTTAATTATGGATGGTGTGACCAACCTCAAGATCTGGCTGGGTTGTTCGTGCATAGGTGTGGTCATCAGCACAATGACTCTGGCAAAATACATATTTATACATAGTTTCTTAAAACCTCAAATAAAGACCAGTACCTAATTGATTCAATCCTTGATTGTTGGATCATGATTTTCTTTCAAACAAAAAACTTAGTGCAACTGTGCATGGCAAATACACTTACTAACAATTACATTTTTCAAAACTATATCTTACCTTACATTTTCTCCTGGCTTCAACCATTTCATCATTTCTCTTCCTCTTTCTCTCTCTTCGTAGCCGTTCCCCAGATCTTTCAAAATCACAAATGAAGTCTTTACAGAAATACTACCATTCATGTAATGCCACATAGAGAGGCCAATTATTGTCCTTACTTCACAGGGAAGTTTGTCAAGATAAGTATGCACCACCACCTCCGTATAGTCATCATATCCATCTGCAGATATTACAGGTCAAAGTTTTGTGACATAACATCAAACCATGAAGCACTCAATCCTGTGTGTGCCCTTACCTCAGTGAAATCAAAAGGTGCTCCCATCACAAAGTACAGTGCATACTGTTAAGAAAAATGTGATTACTTGTATACAACCCACAAAACAATACGGATATGCTGAGTGGAAGCAACTTACCATCACTACAAACATTCCACAGTTGTTGGACAGTCCTTGTTTCGGCAATCCCTGTGGAATTTAAATGAAAAACTGTTTATTACTATAACCAACAAGAAAATACACATAACTATCAATTCATGTACCTCAAGGACAAATGCTTATTTTCCCTAACATCCCTGCCCCTACAAACATCTCACCTTGACATCATTGGCAACAAATTCTGTCCATGGTCCAGAAGCCAGATGAAGACAGACCCCTCTGATGTGGAATAATGCAAAGTTTTCAATGTATTAATAGCCAATGTTAATAACTGAAAAAAAAAAAATGAATAAATAACCGAACAATAAAAGAATGATGTGAGACAGAACATGATGGCTCAGCTTTAACCCATTCCATGTGAAAAGTAAGATGCATAACAAATTTTGATATTTTGGGCGAATAAGTGTTACCCACAAATAAATTTCACAGTTACTAATGAAGTAACTGAAGTATTTTGTTACACATAGCCTAAAGTAAGATTAATGCTGAACCTTATCCTCTGGCCAACAGACCCGGACATCTGAACTCGGAACACATGCCATTGTCCAACTCATTCTAATAAAACCTTAATGTTTCGATGTGGTTTTCATCTCTGAAGCCAGTTCCACAGATAGAGTCCAGGTAGAAAATCTCTCTTTGTGTAGGATTCAGAATCTGAAAAAACGTGTGACTGATGATGAAAAATACTACAGAGGAAGAAATACTGAAATGAAGTCTACCAACTAATGCATAAAAATAAAGCTTGATAATACAATAAAATTGTTACTAACACATAGCGTCCAATGTCCAGGACGCAATACAGGAATCAGAATCCAATTCAGATTTGATGCCTGCGACTGAAATTGACAAAAAAAAAAATGAAAATATTATCGTAAAACTGACAGCCAAAGCAGATAGTGTATTGATAAAGATTGTTCACTGGGAGATGTAGTGTTGGATCCTTTGAAAGAGGTGGAAACCAGGTTTGGACTACATGACTGTTTCCTGCAAAAACTTGAACACCCTGGACAGACGGGAACAAAAAAAATAAAAAATTACACCTGTTCACAGTTCTCGTATGTCTTTTAATACTTTATGCTTACTTAACATCCATTAAGAAGGCTTACAAAAATTGCCGTCATCTCATGAGCACAGACTATACTCGTCTGCATCTATATGTTGTGTCTCCTAATTCATTCATTCATTCAACCTTTATTTATACAGGCTAGCCTCGTTGAGTCACGGGGACTCATTTACAAGTGGGACCTGTCTCACTCACACCAAACAACCATCCACTCTCACACTCACACCTAGGGTCAATTTAGAGTCACCAATCAGCCTAACATGCATGTTTTTTGGTCTAATGACGAAATATGGAATAAATAACTACTGTCTTCATTTACCAACCTTGTTATTAGACAGTTTCTCAACAACTTTCAGGCATGAGTTCAGAATCTGTAAGAAAAATAATAATTCATAAATTCACTACATAACAAAGTACATAAAACACATGCTTGTAATGCTTTGAAAATTACCTGTCCATTAATGTCTTCGCATAACCCCAGAGTGAACATATCACTTCGAGTAAGGATGTCTTTGTCCACGCAGGCAACATATTCATCTACATCTCTGGTTTTATCTAAAATCTGTCCAAGCTAAGGATAAGAGAAGAAAAAATAAAATTACACATTTATTTAATATATATATATTTATACACATACACACATACAAGGTACAAGTTGACATTTACCAGAGTTCTTTCTGTGGCAGTCAGGTCTGTTCCCCAGCAGGATTTCTTTGCCTCTATCGTTTCAAGATTTCTCAAAACCTGTGTGGACTGCAGAGAACACGGATGGACTTCATTGACAGTGGGTTCCAAGCTGGTGGCGGGTTCCAAACTGGTGGCCTCTTGCTTTTTTTTATCACAGCCTTTATGAACAAAAACAATTCAAACATTATACAGGTACCACTTCAATGCCACGCACTGCTACTAAAAAAACGACATTATGAACATACAGTTGAGTATTACCCATCACAATGCGTCCATTTTGGTCAAGAACCAATGCTGCATGAGGCCCAGCTACTTTCTGACGGTCTTGTTTTGCTTTTGTGTTTTTCCTCACGTTGTAGTGGTGCAAGATATTTCTTTGCAGAAAGACATGTGATGATGGGGTGAGCATATTTAAGAAATAGTTATTCTTTCTCATGCCTGAAAAGAGCTGCTCTGCAGACTGGCTGTTTAATCTTCCTACAAGTTCAGGAACAATTTCAATCCGCCTCAAAATATCCCTGTCATCTTTGCTGTTGTGTTGGTGGAAAACATCACTCAAACAGTAGTGCTGAGAGGAGCCAGTAACAGGATGTCCTCCCTCTTCTTCTGGTTCTTTTTTGTACTTCAACCAGGGTAAGCTCACTTGAAGTTTTTTATTAGCAGCTTGTCTGATGTTTTCTGCTGTGTGATCCAGCAATCTACCTTCGTGGACGGCAAATGGTTCATCCTTAGGGCATCGTTTGTTCATGTGACGTACTAGTCCCCTGGCGTAGTCGTACACCATAATGTTTGGAAAAAATTTCCAAGAAAGAAGCAGATCTGCAAAGTCTCTTGGACTCTCAGCTCTCAGGTTGAACTTCACGGAATATATCACTCCACAAGGACATGTAATTACAGCCCACCCACCTGAAATGCAAAACACTAGCGTTACTCTTCTTAAACATACCTGCTAGCTCCCTGTTGTGCACTGAATTCAGCTGTAAACAATGCATTTCATATCTTATTGTTAAAACATGTGTTTTATGGAATACAGATTAAAGACATATGGTTAAAAAATATATAACAATAAAAATAGTAATAATAGATGAAATGTGTCTCTGCACGACTGTTGCAATACTTTGTTATTGGTGACATTGTAACTAATTATATTTGCCTGTTATAACTTGCTGTCAGACACTTACCAGAGGCACCCCAGACTTTTTCAAAGACTTTGTTGTAGGTAGCTCTGGAAGATATTTTGTCACGCAGACGAAGCACAAGGTCCATCTTTGAACCTCTGTTGTCAATACCACATTGCTTGCACAGCTTCTTGATCTCAGGTAGCTTTCAAAAAACAGAAAATGTGTATTAATGTGTTAAGTAACCTGCTCAAACACGAACACAATTCTGTATGTGAACATACCTTTAGATTGAGAACCTCGTCCGCAAGCCGCTCTTCTGTGAGATACTGTTCTGCATCACTGATCCTGTCAGGCACATGGATTTTTTCAGTCTCTGTGTTTAACAAAATGTCAGATTGTCTTGTCTGTGGACCAATCCAGGGGGACCAGTTGTGGTATGTAGGTTTTACAACAAAAGGATTCTTGCAGCCAGCTGAAACAATGAAGACACACAAAAGTTTCTTTAAGGCATTTCTTCCACATTGCTGGACACACTGGAGACTTAATTGTTTGTTGTACAGAATGTTTACAAAGCTTAACCTTAAATAGGCACATACTTACGTGGATAAAACCCACGACTAATAACTTCCATGGTGAGAGAGTCCCAAAAGGATTTAGCGTTCACTTCTCCATTGTAGTTTTTAGGTGGGTTTGGTATTTCACTAACTTCAGAAATGTAACAAATAAAGTATTAGATATTTTTGTAAATTTTCATTTCAGATGACTTGAACATTTTCTATAACAGTATAAGCATCACTACAGATCTGAAAGCTAAATACTTACCAGGCATGCTGAAAACACCTTTCTTATGGAGGTCCATGACTACTACTGCTGGATGATAACCACATAAAACACATGCGTAAAGGTAGTCATGATCAGTCAGACCCTCAAATGATAGATATGCGTGCAGGACCCGCTCCTTGTTAGGAAAGCTCTCCCGTTCGGTGTATTCTATCATTTCAATGATACGGCTTACAGCAGTGTGAGTCTACAGAAATAAAAGGAGCAAAATTGCACAATCACAGTTAGACATACCAAACATGAAAAATTCTAAACTTTGCATTTGTTATAATTTTATAAACATGAACTTTAAATTTTACACAACAAATTAAAAACAAGAACTAACCTGCAGTGCATTTCTCAGTGAAAGGCACAAATGTACTGACAGTAGCATATGATCATCAAAATTGTGGATGCCATCTTGCCAGTCTTGATATCGATACACCATGTTACAGTTAGGACAGGTCTTCCTGTATGTTGATATGCCTAAAAGGGAATACAAATAAATAATAATCTAATAAACACCTAAAGTTGATACAATGCAAGTCACAATTATTAATTTTACTTGTAATCACACCATAACTTCCAAACCTGTAACTACACCAGATGAAGTCAATATCTTTGCTGTTGCAGATACCAGCTGTGGATCACTTAGAGTGGTGTGTTGTTCACATTCTGTGCATTCCGTCTCAGATGGAATGAGATGTGTGGGGAACCCATTGAGAGACTTGGCATCTCTGCTGCTGATGATAAGTGTTTCAGGAAGATCAGCGGGTATTTTCTTGTGTGACATCAAATACTTGATCATCCTCTCAGTTGCTGGATCAGTGATTGATGCACTTTCCTCATCACAGTTCAAAGGAGCAACACCACACATAACATCCTCCTCTGGACTTTTTGCAGTTTTAAACATGTCTGGCATTTTCTCAAACAGATGCCATTTTGCTGTAGCCTTGTGTGTACAGGACTTCTTCCCATCTGTGCAGGGACAATGCCAGGTGTTTTTCTTGTTGTCATGGGTAACGATCACCCTACCAAGTCTACTAAAAAATGACGTTTTAGGTTCAAAAACAGAGACGTGAAATGTAGTTTCTGTTCCACAGACACTAAGAAGAACTGACAATGGTGTACTGTTTGCAATGGCTTCCTGTTGTTTCTTTAAAAGGTCTTCCTTTCGCTGCGTGCTGAACCACAAGTTCTCAACCAGTATATCAAGAGTAGATTCAGACAGATATTCTTCAAAGTCTGTGGCACGGGGGCAAAAATATAGTGACTGGATATGTTCACACTCAAAAGGCAGAATCCCACTCCGCTGGGCGAACTGAGCATTAACAGTACACTTGTCAAGCTCACATTCTGATCTGTGAAATTGTGACCAGGTATTTTTTATAACATGAATAGGGTTTGATGGACCGTAAAATGATTTCTCAACAGCAAAGACACCTTTTTTGGGATCCACACATTGACTCCTTAAATGATGATTCTGTGAAATCTGCACCAAATTATTCTGGTGCCTCCTTTTTAAATGAACTCGAAGATTTCTTTTTTTCAAGGGCAAGCTGCACATTTCACATGTAATAATGTCTTTTGACTTTAAGTGTGCCTTTGAAAATGGTAAGTGTGCCAGGTAGCTGGTGCGAGTTGTGGCCGCCTGGATGTTGGTTGAAGCTGGCTGAACAGGTAGCGGTGCTGTTGTGGCCGCCTGGATGTTGGTTGAAGCTGGCTGAACAGGTAGCGGTGCTGTTGTGGCCGCCTGGATGTTGGTTGAAGCTGGCTGAACAGGTAGCGGTGCTGTTGTGGCCGCCTGGATGTTGGTTGAAGCTGGCTGAACAGGTAGCTGTGCTGTTGCACAGCTGGACAGGGATCTTAAAGTCATCGTGTGGTTTACTAAATGATTTACAAACCGCTCCCGTTTCTCATGTGTTGACAAACAGTATGGGCAATGAAAGTGAGATGGGCCGTGACAAGGTAAACCACATCTGAAGATGTAGAATTCTGCAAACCAAATCAAATCAATAACGTTAACAATAGTAAATACATAATTTGTACACATATTTATGCCAGAAACAGTCAGAGGTGTCAAGTAACCAAGTACAAATACTTTGTTACTTTACTTGAGTAGAAATTTTGGGTATTTCTACTTAAGTGGAGTAATTATTTTACAGCCTACTTTTTACTTCTACTCCTTACATTTTAATTCAATTATGTGTACTTCCTACTTACTCCTTACTTTTTAAAAATGAAAAAAGTATTTTATTTCGATTTAACTTTGGTGGTTTAGAATTCACATTAGTTAGGACTGCATACAACTATTCAAATAAACACCATCAAAATTAGAAAATTGACAACTCTTTCACAAACATTAGTATTAATCAAATTGTGTTTTAAAAACCTTTATGTTGAACCATAGCAGTATTAGCAATATGGTTCACCACCTTGTACGACTCCTTAGCAGAGTAGGAGCAAAGAGGACATCTATAGGAGTCATCTTTGCTATAAGGTTGTAACATCTCCCCTTTTTGAATGTTACATACAGATACATGGATCTGCTGAAAGAAAACAAAGAATGAACTTTAAAAGTTATAAAATGGTATCTATTTTTAGGCACTATGATCGTGATTTCGCTATGCAGCACGCTACATATGCTAACATCAATCTTAGCTTAAAGGAATTACGATTTTTACTAGTTCACATAAATATATTTATTTGCTACATAACAAAAATGCTTATAAAAAGTATCATTACCGTCTGCTGGAGTAACCCCTCGCTGTTTGCTGCAGCGAGGTGTACTTGGTCTGCTGACTTTGCCAAGTTTCCATTGTGAATCATTCCTCAAAATATTTTCATTCACGTGTCCCTTCTTCAACCTTCTACAGTACAGTACTTGGAAACACCGCTGAGCAGCTGACCCGCTTCTTTAAGGAATTTGTAAGTGATCATTGAAACAGCGCCCCCTTTATTTCCGGAGTGCAATGGCGCTACTTCCATATATGGTATGGCTCGGCCCTCGGGCACGACCCCGCCCCGTCCTGCAGGCTGCAGCGAGGGGTTACTCGCACAATCAGCTAGCCACAGAATTAGCCTCAGAGTTCACCTCTGACCCGGAAGATGTCAAGATGGAATA
Organism: Garcialebias charrua; assembly: GCA_038048925.1. NCBI lineage: Eukaryota > Metazoa > Chordata > Actinopteri > Cyprinodontiformes > Rivulidae > Garcialebias > Garcialebias charrua. The sequence goes on from JBBPBX010042551.1 coordinate 28,268, forward strand.
GTCCATTTTTAATAGGGGAATACAGAAATCGACCGGTTTTTGTATTGTGTTTTTAAGATCGTTTTCATCGTAACTATAATTATTT
>JBBPBX010042552.1:0-16805 GCA_038048925.1 Garcialebias charrua
ACTTTTTACACTTTTATACTACTATGCAAAAAACTCAGGACAGTATTACACTTTTTATTATTTCATTTTATGCTTATGTTTATTAAATGTTTAGTGTTTTAGTGTTGGTGTAACCTTTCATACTACTACTATGCAAAAACTACTATGCAAAAACTCAGGACAGTATTACACTTTTATTATTTCATTTTATGCTTATGTTTATTAAATGTTTTAGTGTTTTAGTGTTTAAATGGTTACTGTTGCACCGAGGGACAGAGAGAAATGCAATTTCAATCCTGTGTATGTCCTGTACATATTGCAGTTTGACAATAAAGTTGACTTTGACACAGTGACACCAGGAGAGGAGGTCCAGTTGGGGGTTTACCTTTGTAAGCAGCTCTCCCCAGCTTGGTGATCTGCAGCGCTGGACTGAGAAGGTCTGCATCGCTGACGGTGATGAGGTCTTTTTCCTTCAGCACGTCGACACACTGCTGCACGACGTCCCACAGACTCTTCTCCATGCACAGCTGCTGCTGCTGCACAAAAAGCAGTGTGCCACGCAGGAAGTCCTGAATCTGCTGCAGCGACGTGGTGATCTGCAAACACAAGACCACCGGCTCAGATTCATCCACAGAGCAAGTCAAACCACAGAGCTCAGACACGACGATGCCACCGAGTCTGAGCAAAAAGAAAAAGATATACAAACAGATCCACTTTACTTGTAAACTGAACTTTTTGTAACATTTGGTTTCAAGCTCCTTGTTAAACTAGCAACATATATCGTCTAAATTACTGATATTTAGAAAACTACAAGAAATAAATATAAAAAAGTTCAATTTGTGTCCCAGTAGATCAAACTTCACAATAAAAGACAAATAATAAATGAAAACCAACATGAGAGTGGCGTTTTGAGCTACATGTGCACTTCAAGCTAATCTTTGGATACAAACACACGATTAAACAAAGAATTTACGTTTAATCCGATTAGTGAAAGAATGAGGCTCAGCACGCCTTTCCAGTCGTCGTGCATCAGGTTGCTGAAACAGTTTTCCACCGGGGCACACACCAGGGCTTGGGCCTAAAATAAAAAACAAATAAAAGAGTTAGCTGGTTGGATTTTCACTTGCTAGTTTGATGCTGAAATAACAGAGTCAGAGTCAGAGTCAGAGAGTCTTTATTGTCATTTGCACCGCATGTAGTACATGTGATGAAAACGAGATTATGTACACGGGGTCCCAGTTACATCCAACAACAAATGCAAGAGAAAAACAATAATAACATCTAGGATTAACTAAGAGAGACATCAACTAGTAATACACTAAGCCCTAATGTAGTAGAAAAACATCATTATAAACAGCAGCACGAACATGAGTCATTATGAGCAGATGGTCACAGATGAACGCAGCAACAAGAAACAGATCAGTATCAACATGATGTGACATTTTGCAGTGTTTATTCTTATTATTTATTTATTCATGAGTCTGACAGCCTCAGGGTAGAAGCTGTTCCTCAGTCTAGTGGTTCTACATTTGATGCTCCTCAACCTCCGTCCCGAGGGGAGTGGTGCAAAGAGTGAGTGTGCTGGGTGAGTGAGGTCTTTCATGATGCAGGTGGCTCTTTTTCTGCATCTGGAGGTGTAAATGTCTGTGATGGTGGGGAGACTGACTCCAACAGACTTCTGTGCAGCCTTCACCACTCTCTGTAGAGCTTTCCTCTCTGCAACTGTGCAGCCTCCATGCCACACATTGATGCTGGAGCACAGGATGCTCTCCACTGCACACCTGTAGAAGGAGGTGAGAACTGGGCTGCTCAGACCAGCTCGTCTCAGCCGTCTGAGGAAGTAGAGTCTCTGATGACCTTTCTTGATCAGGCTGGTGGTGTTGTTGCTCCAGCTGAGGTTATCATTCAAGTGTACACCCAGGTACTTGTAGCTGGAGACCACTTCCACCGCAGATCCACCTATGTACAGTGGGGTGTGGGTGTGTTTGTTCCTTCTGAAGTCCACAATCATCTCCTTCGTCTTCTTCACATAACATGTCTAAATGTCCAAAGTTTAAAAGTTTAAATGCTACAAACACACGTCATTTAGATATTTTTTTCCAAACGCAAAATATATATTTAGATTTAACAAAACCGATGTATTGTAGAAATAGGCACATTAGCGATTAGCTAGGGCTGGACGATATGGACAAAACTTTATCACAATATATTTCCTAATTTTGGTCGATAACGATATAATTCGGATATCGATATAAAAGCCTCACAAAAACTGTACAAATACATTAATGTTCACCTTTTATTTGTATTTAGCCTTCAAAGAAATTGAAATCACCGTCAAATAAAAATAAAACTCAACTTTGTTAATATTAAAACAGCTGGGGGTGATGTTTCAGGGACACGTTGGCTCAAACTTTTATTGTGCTTCATCTTCTGACTCAGCACATTCTATCAAGTGGAAACTTTTCAGATGGTGGAACAAGTTAGACGATGACAAGTTAGATCATTTTGAAGCGAAAACTTACCGCGTGTTGGAGCCTAGCCTAGCCTGCTACCGCTGATTCCTTCTGGATTCGAGCTCTGTGTGTGGTGTCACCACGCACCTACGTAGTTGTGTCAAAGCATTTTCTGTTCAGGTTGAAACTGAAGCGGCTGCTTCAACACGAACAGAAAAAGAAATGCGTCCGTGAAACGCTGAAATCATATCGAAATATTGAAAAATGTGCTTAAACTCATATCACGGTTATTGAATAAAAGTATATTGTGATATATATTGATATCAAATTATTGTCCAGCCCTATGATTAGCAGTAGCCACAACTGCTGTTTGAATATGCTGCTTACCGTAGTTTTAATGTTTAAAGCACCTGTTTTTATCAAATAACAAGAAAAGGAAAAATAAATGCTTCTTGTATTAACACAGTAAATAATGTTTGTGAAGATATTTTTTAATCTTAGGTCAATTTAAACCCTGACATGATACATTTGAGTTTTACACGATAAATCGCGATATACGATATATATCTCGATATCCAAACATCTGATAAGTTCACGGCAAAAACCAATGCAGACATGTTCCCGTTTTTAGTATTTTACATCGCTTTACATTGTAGCGGTTTTAAAAAAAAATCCTTCCATTTTTTTTTTTCAATTTATATGCTTTCATTTGTCTACTGTTGTCATCATTATTTATCAAAATCAGGTCTCTCTTGTAAATGAGTCCTCGAGGCTCAATGAGACTAACCTGTATAAATAAAGGATGAATAAAAAAATTTTAGTTTCCTTTTTAGTTGGTGAAAAATAACCACTTGTTAATTTTTGAGACCTTTTGAAGCTAAAACTTCTTTTCATTGGTGCATTTGAACAAACAACTTGCTGAAACGACAAATTATTTGCAGTTTCTCTAAATTAAACTTGATATACCGGTATGCCCAATGATATTACACAAATCTCAACAGACGGAATGCTTAGAAAACTGAAAAATACAAAAAGTACATCAACTTTTGTTTTGCTATCAGACCATCACATCCTTTTATGTAAAGACCACTGAAGAGAAGAGGAGTTACCATATTCTTGTCCTTCTCCTGCACAATAAGGATGCTCTCTCCTGCCGTGTCGATTCCAGCTCGACCCGCCCGCCCGACCATCTGCTTGTACTGACTCCTCTTCAGGAAGTCTGTAGCCACGTAGGGCGAGCGCAGGATCACCCTGCAGGCAGGACAGTTCAAGTTCACTTTATTAGGTCCCCAAGGGGCAATTCATCTACAACAGGTAGAGGTGGTGAGACAGCCAGCAAATTCATACAGCTATTAATATAAAACAGAATACAGGTAGTCCCCGACTTACGAGCGCTCTTACTTACGAGGATCCGGACTTACGAGCTGGCAAATTTTTGGAAAAAACGCAAAAAATACTGAGTTTTTCTGTGTTTTTTCACCACAGTTCGTTAGCTAAACATGTGGACACACGTTTCCGATCATTTTTATGCACTCATAAGCAGTTTTTCGATGAAAAACGAGTGTTTGTAGTCGCGCTAGCAAAACCGTTCCAACTTACGAGCGAAATTCCGGACTTACGAGACACGTGGCGGCCGTTCCAAATTACGAGATTTCCGTGTTACGAGCGCCTCGTTGTAACGGAACTCGCTCGTAAGTCGGGGACTACCTGTAAAAAGTACCATCAAAACAAAATACTGTACATAAAAACATTACTAAAAAGGTACAACATAATAAAAGCAAACTATTCATCCTTAAAAACATGAAGTTAGATTTCCAAGATAAAAATATGTAAAAGGAGATAAGTCTTTAAACCTAGGTTTTGTTTAAAAATCCAATAACTGAGGGGATGAAGGAGTTTTTTAATCTGTTCGTTCTACATTTAGGTAGGCCATATCTTCTGGCTGAAGGCAGAAGATCGATCTGAGCGTGTAGAGGATGAGTGGGATCTGCCAATTTTTTTTTAGCTTTGGATGTAGATCTGGACTTAAATAGATCCATGATGTTGTTCATTTGAGTCCCTATTATTTTCCCGCATTCTTTGATGACACCCTGTAAGTGATTACGTTTTTTCAAGTTCAACGTCCCAAACCAGCAGAGAAATGGAAAAGTGAGAACGGATTCAATAAAACAGCTGTAAAACATTTTCATAAAAATGCAATCAACATTTAAGCGTGACAACAGAGAGGGATCATACAGGAGAGGTGCAGAAGGCATCCAGTTTTAATGTGTTCAGTAGGTTTGATGCACCACAAATACAACGTTTATATTATTTAGGCATGTAAACTTTTTCCACACAAGGAAATGCAGGAGAAACCTTCAGACATTGAGAGGAAATGCAACTATTTGCTCTATTTGATTAAACAGAAATCAAGTACCATATTTTCCACCGTACATGTTGCACCACATATAAGTCACATCAGTCTAAATATGTCTAATAAAGTGGAAAAATCCATAAATATGTCGCTTTGCCGTACAAGCCGCATCAATTATGTGTCATCGCTGACGCGTTGGGTTTGTTACGCGTCACCGCTGACAACCAGGAAATGTGGGCCAGTGTTGCGCCAAAAATCAATTGGCTGCCAAATATCAGCTGCGGGAGCGTGCACGGGAGAACTTTAACAAGAATTTAACAAGATTAACACTTAAAAACAATTATTTGTTTGCTCAAAATTTTAGTAAACGTGCGTCTCAGTTGAACTTTTACTTGATAAATGAACTTTAATGGTTAAATTAGCTGCATTTACCGGGGCGGTGCAGCGAAATGAAGCTGGTTTGACGGTTGCTCCAGGCAAGCTGGACGAAGGTGGCAGTCTGTGGCAGGTCGATTGTGTCATTAATAGCCACTTTTACCTATTACATGACACAACGGCATGCTATACTACTGGTACTCTGGTGCCATCTAGCAGCTGAAAATGGTAGTGTTCAATATTTTCAGTCAGCATGAATGAAAACGGTCTTATCAAACGGTCAGCCAAAACATGGTTTATAAATAAGGGGGGGAAAAAAATCCATAAATAAGTAGCTTTGGTGTATAAGTCGCAAGGTACATAAATTATGCAAAAAAACTGTGACTTATAGGCTGAAAACTATGGTAGAAATGAAGAGGAAAACAAAGACGTGTTGGACTGATATGGAGAGACCAGCTGTGACCTCACCTGCGGGCAGGCAGGTTGATGCCTGCAGCCAAGGTGGAGGTGCAGGCGAGGAGGCACAGCACGCCGTCAGAGTAGGCCGCCTCCACTAGTTTCCTCTCCTCTGAGGTCAGCCCACTGTGGTGGTAGGCCACGCCGTACGGTACAACCCTCCTGAGCACTGGACACACCGAGCCATTCCCACTGTCCCTCAGCTCCTGCAGGAGGACGGTCTTCTCTTGCTCGCGGTGCTGCAGGAACTGCCTGTGAGGGAGAAAACAGGAGCTCAGGAAGAGTCGATGCAGAGCAGGAATCTGACGCACGCTTGACTCACGCCTTCAGGTATCTGCAGATCATCCCAGCCACGTTCTCACAGTTCTTCTTGGTGGGGCAGAAGATCAGACACGAGTGTGCTGGGATGACTTCGGTCACCAGAGCGATGATGTGATCAGGGTCAATCTTCTGCATCGCACTGGAATACTGCAGAGCAAAGAAATCAACGCATTTACTTAGTATGAAGCAGCATTGGAGCAAAATTGTGTCAATGTTTATGAAGCATTCACACTATTGTGATCCATTTTTATTCTATTTGTTTTTCTGCATCTTTCTCATTCCACCATTTTTGTGCTATTTCACCAAATCATAAATCAAACAGTTCATTCAGGAGAAGGTTTTGATTTTTGGCATTGGTGCAACTTTAGCTTTTTGAAATATTTAGCCTTTTCTGATATTTTTTGTCTCATAGAAAATGAATTGAGCTCATTTTACATCCTTCATATATTTAGATGTGTTTACAACCTTTTACTGCTCCTTTCATATTTTGTTCTGCTTCAGCTTCCTTGTGCAAATTTAAACTGTTTTCCAGCTACTTTCAGCTAATTTTAGCTGTTTTGTTCTTTCAGATTCTCTCTGCTAACTACAACATTTTTGTACTTCTAACAAGTTTCTACTAATTTCAGCTTATGCTCCTTTCAGCTCATTTTCACTAGCTTCTGGTATTTCAGCTACTACCGTATTTAGCTTTTTATTTTTAGAACTTAAAAGTTTTATTGATTTTTTTACAGAGCAATTACATAGTCATACATCAGCAGTAATTAACATAAGTGTTGACAGTGTGAATTTTCCCATAGATTAAACATCTCAGCATAAATTTTTACAATTTCAGCATCACATTAGTAGTTCAACAACAACAACAACAACAACAACAACAACAACAACAACAACAACAACAACAACAACAACAACAACAACAACAACAACAACAAAAATACTATTTAGCTGTTTTAAGCTAATTTTAGCCTTTTTATCTACGGTAATTCCACTTTATTTTTCACTTGTTTAATTTATTTCAGTCTAATTCAGCAAAAGTGTGCTCTCTCCACTTTCTTCTGAAAAGCTGAAATTGCAAAAATAAAAAATAAAGCTGAAAAGTAGCTGAAAAGGCTTAAACTACCAGAAGGAAGTGGAAGGAGCTGAAAGAAGCTAAAAAAAAAAGTGGAATTAGTTGAAAAAACACATTTAGCACAAAAACGATGAAATAGAAGCTGAAATAGTAGAAAAAACTTGAAACTAGCAGAAAGAAGCTGAAAGTAGCATAATAAGCTGACATTAGCATAAAAAGGTTAACTAGGCTGAAAATAGCAGAAATTAACATGTAAAACTTGATTTTTCTGAAAACAAACAAACAAAAAAGCTTTAAAAAAGTGAAAAATGTAGCTGAACATGTAGAACAAGCTTAAATTAGCAGAAGAAAGCAGACAGAACACATTTGCCGATATACAGTATATTCCCAGAGCTGGTCTTTCTTAGACATTGAGCTGGATCATTAGAACGTTACGATATTATAAACAATTACTCAACACTCTGATTAAACTATTTTTGTGTCAATTTCAGCAAATATGTGTTCGGCTTGGTTTTGCTAACAGGCTTGTTCGTNCACTGTCAAGGAAATAACAGAATGGGCTCAGGAATACTTCCAGAAAGCATTGTCAGTGAACACAATCCACCGTGCCATCCGCCGTTGCAGCTGAAACTCTACAGTGCAAAGAGGAAGCCATTTCTAAGCAAGCTCCACAAGCTCAGACGTTTGCACTGGGCCAGGGGTCATTTAAAATGGAGTGTGGCAAAATGGAAGACTGTTCTGTGTCAGATGAGTCACGATTTGAAGTTCTTTATGGAACACTGGGACGCCATGTCATCCGGACCAGAGAGGACAAGGATAGCCCAAGTTGTTATCAACGCTCCGTTCAGAAGCCTGCATCACTGATGGTATGGGGTTGCATGAGCGCTTGTGGCATGGGCAGCTTGCATGTCTGGAAAGGCACCATTAATGCAGAGAACTATGTTCAAGAGTCAGAGTCAGAGAGTCTTTATTGTCATTTGCACCGCATGTGGTACATGTGATGAAAACGAGATTATGTACACAGGGTCCCAGTTACATCCAACAACAAATGCAAGAGAAAAACAGTAATAACATCTAGAATTAACTAAGAGAAACATCAACTAGTAATACACTAAGCCCTAATGTAGTGGAAAAACATCATTATAAACAGCAGCACGAACATGAGTCTGTATGAGCAGATGGTCACAGATGAACACAGCAACAAGAAAACAGATCACATCAGCATGATTTTCAGGTTCTAGAACAACATATGCTCCATCTAGACGTCATCTCTTTCAGGGAAGACCCTGCATTTTTCAACAAGATAATGCCAGACCACATTCTGCAGCAATCACAACATCATGGCTACGTAGGAGAAGGATCCGGTACTGAAATGTCCAGCCTGCAGTCCAGATCTTTCACCTATAGAGAACATTTGGTGCATCATAAAGAGGAAGGTGCGACAAAGAAGGCCCAAGACGATTGAACAGTTAGAGGCCTGTATTAGACATGAATGGGAGAGCATTCCTATTTCTAAACTTGAGAAACTGGTCTCCTCTGTCCCCAGACGTCTGTTGAGTGTTGTAAGAAGAAGGGGGGATGCCACACAGTGGTAAAAATGGACTTGTCCCAACTTTTTTGGGATTTGTTGACGCCATGAAATTTTGAAACAACATATTTTTCCCTTAAAATGATACATTCTCTCAGTTTAAACTTTTGATCTGTGATTTGTGTTCTATTCTGAATAAAATATTAGATGTTGGCACCTCCACATCATTGCATTCAGTTTTTATTCACAATTTGTTTAGTGTCCCAACTTTTTGGGAATCCGGTTTGTATTTTTGCTACGAGCATGTGCAAAAGCATCCAATATAACAATATTACAAAGAGATCAAAATAAATGGTAGCACCCAGGAAGCTCAGGTTGAGGAAAGGTACGGTAATATTGAACTTACTTTAAAGTTCAGCAGTCGTGAGAATCTGAAGCAGTTCTCTTCCTTTGGGTCGACTTCATAGATCGTATCGTTCACTTTAACATATTCTTTCAGCTGAACCTGAAAAATGGAAGAGTTTACAGCCGTTCACCAAAGATTCACTGATTTTTTTTTTCAGTTTGGCATTATTCCAAAACACCAGTCTAGCTGACATTAAACAAATCTGGAAGTGTTACACCTTACAATTCATCTGATATGTCTATTAAAATATGCACCTGTCCCCTATTCTCTGGTAAAAAGCTGAATGTTTGCTCTGTCACTTACAGGCCTGAAGTCATTGGTGTAGTGTTCAGCCTTCAGAAACGTCTGCAGATCTTTAATATTTCCCAGAGTGGCACTCATTCCAACAATCTGCGTTGTTTCTGGACAAACATGGAGCAGCGTTGTTCATTTTACTCACACGGGTTTTCCAGCGCTGAAAACCTGAAGGAGACACTTACTGCTCATGTACTGGACTTTGGCCAGAGTCATTTCAATCACAGCCCCTCTGCTGCCATCACCCAGCATGTGCAGCTGCAGAGGAAACAAACAAAATCTTCCTTTAAACAGCCTTTCACTCCAGATGGCCTTCAGTCAAAGAGTTTGTACCTCATCCACGACCAGCAGCCCCAGGTTCTCCAGCCTGTTGGTTTCTATAAGAGAGTTGACGAGGCTGTGGGCCTTCTCTATCGTAGCGACGTACAAGGACCTCTTGTTTCTTCTCTTCACTGGAGGAAACTTGCCCTTGCTGCCAGCGTACTCTTCCACCATGAAGTCCAGCTCCAGACCAAAGCTCGCTAATCCACGCACCTATAAAAATCAAAACCAGTTCCCATTATTTAGCTCCAAATACAGTAAAAATACAGTGAACAGGATTTATTCACAAAGTTGTAGTAACTGTCCTTTTAAAAGGGGGTCGATCAGCCTTTTGGACCATGGACGGCCCAAAAGTCTGACTGAAGTTCTGAAAAATCATCCAGCTGTCAGTCACTACAACAGAGTCATAGAAGACTTGATAAAGTTGATCATCTCGTATGTAGATGATACCATGATATATTCATTTAAAATGTCCAGTTTCCCTCTTGATTATTTTATCAACTGCAACATTTAGACAAGTTTTATGAATCATTATACAAAAGTCTAGCCTGGCCCTCGCCTTCCTACGCAGCTCAGCTCAATTCTAGTTTCCCTTCACTGCTCCGTCTGGGACTTCTCCCATTGAGAAGGATTTCGCTGGCAGATTTTTGACCGGACCAATCAGAGAACAGAAGGCGGAGTTTTGAACTGACGTTATAGCACAAGGGTTCCTGAGCTTAACCGTTCCTTAATCAATTCACAAAATGGTCAAATCTGCTGGATTTAAATTGTTTCGGTTTGACTTTTTCCAAACAGCCTCGGGGGCGCTACGAAAATAAATGATAAAAAAATCGAATTTTATCTCAAATGTTTCATCCAGGCCAACAGTTAGTAAATTAAAGCCATATAATTACACACTGGTAGCAGAAAAAATATCCACCGAGTGGTTTCTGAGCTGTTTATCTGAACAGTTAGCCTGGCCCTCGCCTTCCTACGGAGCTCCGCGCAACATACGTCACGGCCAAACGTTAACGATTGGGTAACCTCAGCAGAGGCCACGCCTCCAGCAAGAATCGGTTCTCTATAGTAGAAAGTCCAGACCCTAGTACGAAGCGAAGTGAAGGACAAGGGTCTGGTTTTAACCAGGCTAACAAAAGTCTCCTTTCTGGTAGAAATCAGGTTTTTGGTGCTTTGTACCATGAAGTGAAAATAAAAAGATTATAGCCAAAGGTTTGTATTTTGTTGAATACTGCTCATTTTGAGAAGATTGTTTTTCATCTGTTTTTCTGTTAAACCTAGACTTTATATAAAAAAGATTACCAACTAATTTACAGAAAGTTGGCATCAACCTCTTAAGCCTGCTGGCCAAAATGACACCATTATTAAACTGCAGCTGTGGGCGCACAAAATCACTCCAAGGACTGCAAGCGGCCCTTGGGCCACACTTTGGACACCCGTGGCTTAAGTGAACCACAAAACTGTTCATGGGTATTTGCTGTTAAAAGCAAAGAATAAAAAAAGCAGGAGAAATTCTATTTTCTGCTTATAATATGTTCTTGTTAAAGTCAGATTTATTAAAACAACAAAGAGGTCCCTGACTTTTATTCTCTTAAAGCTGATATATGTACCGGTAACTTTTCTAACAATATATTTTTAACATATTTCTTCACTCTGTCACTATCTCCTGACAGACTGATGTTAGACAAAGTAATCTCTGAAAAAAACTATAGTCCCCTTGCTTCTCTAAAAACATTTTAAAAAAACCACAGTGACCCGCCGTTAACCAGCCAATAAAAACAGTTTTTAACCAGCCAATAAAAACAGAGCTTCTCACTTCTCACGCTCCTAACCTACGCCCCCGCCTGTCCCAGCCCGCAGCGGCCGCGCAGGTTCTCGTTGAAATAATTGCACAGCGATGCAAAACTGTTTTGTATGTGACACAAATGTATTAAATTCCCCTTCTTCATCCCTGATCTGGACTTTTCTTTTGTTTTTTTGCCAAAAGTCAAGTGATCGCTTCCTCCTCCACTGACAGAAATGAGGAAATGAATGAATTTGTCACGAGCAAATTAAACTCGGGTTCAACGTGGCTGCACGAGGCTCTGCAGATTTCCTGGTGTTCTGGTGTGCTGGACCAGCGCTCCCTGTTTTAATTTTATTTTTTAGAACGTTTTATTAACATATAAACACAGAAATTCGGAGCGGCTGCGACAGGACATGCAGTGGAGGCGGAGTTAAGGAAGCTGAGCTGAATTACAGCGAGAGCGAGGGGGAGCAGAGCCATATATGGCTCTGAGGGGGAGGGACCAGAAACGTGTCTCTGTTCAAAATTTTTCTAAGTTCCAGCGTGTTCCAGAAATTACATATAGCAGCTTTAATTAAACTGGTTTTGGTTTAAATTGTGTGTTTGAGTACCTTCTCCTGCACCAGAGATATGTACGGTAAGATCAACAGACAGTCTTTCTTCCTGCAAAGCAGCTCCCTGAGGATGAGGATCTCCGCGACCAGAGTCTTCCCTCCGCTGGTGGGCAGAGAGTAGATGAGGTTCTTCCTGTGCTCAACACAGTCCAGGTTCAGACACTTCTCCTGCCAGTCTGACACAGAAAACCAGTCAAAACTCCTCTACTCTGCTGCACCATATTACAGTACTGTATATTCTGAAATGAATGGTACTTTTAAAATGGCCACGCATAAAGTTTGAGCTCGATAGTTGAGAAAACCAGGAGGAAAAGAAGCTGAAAACTCCCAACACGTAGCTCTAAAACTCATTTGGCAAAACACAGCGAAGCTAACACATAGCATGTAAAATGTAATGCTGTTTGAACACCACTTTGAAACTGAACGTCTGTGTAAAATGATTGTTTGTTTGTTAGCCAAAAGCAATCTGAAACAATCTGAAATCTGAAAAATCTGAACTAAGCAGATTAAGATATTTTAGCTATTTTAGCTACTATTTAGCTGTTTTATGCAAATTTCAGCTTTTTCAGCTATTTCAACAATTTTTTAAAATTAATCCAACTTTTTTCAGCCTAATTCAGCAAAATCATGCTCTACCAACTTCCTTCTGGTAATTTAAGATTATTTCTGCTTGTTTTAGCTGTTGTTCAGCTGTTTTTGGCCAATTTCAGCTTTTTTCAGATAATTTCAACTTTATTTTGGTTATTTCTGCTTAAAAAAAGCATAAAGTAAAGTAGCATTAGTTATTTTTTTAATGGTTTCTGGATGAAATGACTTTATTTAAAGGCTGTGATTTCAGAAAAGGTGATGTTCCTGTCGTCTAATAGAAGTTTGTTTTCACTCACCATACAAGTTCTGAATTCCTCTCAGTTTGTGCATCAGCTCTTTTACTTTGCTGGGGAGTCCAAAGAAAGGTCCGAGGTCCGTCGTCTCGGCTGACATCGCCTCCATGGCCTGCACGGCGACGCTGATCTCCTCAGAAACCACAGCCTCTTTCAGCACAGCTGTCCGAGAAACTCCAGGAGGAGCCGCGGCGTTCCCGAGCATCGTCCTCTTCAGCAGGTCCGCCACGCTCCTCCTCGCTCTGCTGGGCCTCTTGTCTCCTGCGCTCGTTTCTCTTCCAGCCTCGACCGTCCTGCCGGCACTTTGTCGAGGTGTGGACGTTTTGTTTTCATCCTGCAGTCGGCTCCTTTTTGTTTGCTCGTGAAACTGCAGCTGGCTTGCTGGTAAGTCCTCAAAAGGTCTGAACGCGCCCAAGATGGAGTCCGTGAGAGCATCCTCACAGGGTTGTTTCCGCACGTCGTCTTTAGACAGCTGCAGGTGAGCAACGTCCGGCTGGCTGGCTGCTCGCAGCCTCTCGTTTTGTTCTGCATCGTCCAACTTGGCCAAGAGAGAGCTGTCCTCAAGGATGCTGTCGTAGTCGCCAAACAAATCTTCACCGTCACTGCAGAACTGCCAGTAAAACACAAGAAGTTAGCTACAAACTGATGAACACAAAGTATCAGCTTAGTAAGTACGGTAATCCTCTATAAGAATTATTAGCAGTAGAATTACTTCAAAAAGTCATCAGTTATGATTAGCACCTGACCCGATTTTTTCTTGTGGTGGTTTTATTGTACAAACCTGCAAGTTTTAAAACAAAAACACCCAGGATTTGCATTCAGTGAGCGATTTATCAACATAATCATCTTAAATCTGCTGCAGTCTTGTCACTTATCTGAATACTACTCAGTTGTCGCTAAAACACAAAAAAGTTAGTTCTACTGGAGGATAAACTTAATTCAAAGCTGAAATATACCTGGTAAGACTTTAGCTAAAGAACTAAAAATATTTAACACAAACTTCAGATGTTTCCTTTGCACAAAACGACACGCACATGCAGACATTACAGCAACAAGTCACCATCCTCAGATGATAGTCAGTAAATAAACATCACAAATAACTTGCTGATGGCAAACATCGATTGGTTGGTTGCACACTTTTATATGTCGATGTAAATAAAAATAAAAACAAGCTAGAAAAACAAAACAACTGGATTTATATTCTGAAACTGAAGATGTTTCGCTTCCAAAAAGCTCCCCGGATGGGAAGCGAAACATTTTCAACAACTTTAAAACATACGTCCAGTTTTTTTTTTCCTTTTAATTATTTTTGCATTTGTAAAGATGATTAAATTTGACTACATGAAGCCTAATAAGCTACTGACCGCATGAAGCAGAAACCAAGTTTAGTGCTTCACCTGTTGAAGAAACAGGATATCCCAACAAACTGGATCACACAAGTTATCTAGTAATGTCATGTTTGGTAGAACTGCTACTTAAATATTATCATCAGTGTAGTTTCTTGATCAATAGCATTGTCAACACAATGCCATTACATTGGGACAATTTGAGCTGTCTTTAAGTTGAAAGTGACATCAAATTATGTGTTGACTTGAGTGCAATTTACCAAAAAGGTTTTGTTTGCAACATTCCACCCAAAATATGGTTCATAACAAACCAGAGCAGAGAAAAATCATATTTCATCAGCTGTTTTTTCTCTGCCTCTCCTGCAGGATGTTTGGTCTTTACAGTGAAATAATTGATAGAAAGGGGACAAACCTCCGCAGCAGGACTCTCCGTCATGATGCTCACGTGGGGACATCTGACGTCATGTTTCTTTCGGACAGGGGTCAGGTGAGTCTTCAGAAAGCTTCGAGACCTCTTTCTCGCGCAAACTGTTTCTTTCGGACAGGGGTCAGGTGAGTCTTCAGAAAGCTTCGAGACCTCTTTCTCGCGCAAACTCGTTTTATTTTGACGTCGAGCCTCCCGGAATTCATTCCTGTCTGGGTTCAACCAGAACTAGCAAAACCTTTACATTGTAACACAAAGCTAACCAGCACGGATCCCAGAGCAGCACAAACTAACCTTAAGTTTAACTTTGCCATCTTCAGAGTGGGCTAGCTTATTTACACTCGTTCATTAGTTTCAGTTTGCAAATAAACAACTACAGCTGACTCACAAACGCTCATAACAAAGCTTCTTTGACAAACACAGTGTCTGTGAGCAATAATCAGACAGCTACAGCAGCGCTCATCACATTCAAACGGATTTCTGTGTTTGAACAAGAGAATTCCACCGCTCAACTTCCGTTTTCGTCCTGCTGAACTTCCGTTTTCCCGATTTGGTTAGCCTCAGTGACATTAAAAACACGACGTCATAGATTTAATGTAAGATAAACGCTCACAAGAATTAGATTTAATATTTGTGAATTATTTCTTAACTAAAATTACAAAAAAAAAAAAAATACGTAAAGCGCAACTTTTTCCTGTTTGGAGAAGGTTTAGTATTTTTATATTATATACAGTAGTTAATTTGAACGAACTCGTACTGAAACCTCCCCCCCCCCAAAAAAAAAAGTAAATTATTAAATTATGTACGTTTAGAAATATAAACTGAGCGTTAATTTCATTATGAAAATTGTAGTGTCGGAACTAATAATCTCAGAAATGAATCAGGCGGAATCATTACGGTGCTGTACCACTTCCTGTTAGATGTCAGGTCAAAATGTTGTGTGTTAGAGGTCTACAGAGGCTAAAAGCTGCTCTAAATCCCCGTGGAAATATAAGTGAGTAAATGTGTTGTCAATATAAAGGTGTTTTTTATTTATTTAATGTAAAACCCTTCTGCTTGTTCACATTAAATTTGAGTCGTTCACATAACTCTGCGCTGCGATGCTAACAAGCTAATGTTGTGTGTCGTATGTTGCTCATTCCTGTAGGGTCCAGCAGTCTCACGTCAGATGGAGTTCGTCATAAAGATGACATGGTATTTACAATATTGTATTATATTATAGTTGCCACCTCAGTAAGACATCTGTAATGACCGAATGTTTTATTTTTTAAGATCGTGAAAATGGAGAATCCATACAAAGAGCCTCCTAAAGTCTGCACCCTCTGCAATGTTACTGTAGACTTTAAAAACATTCAGGTGAGTGAATTAAAATAACAGTTTACTCATTAGTTTGTATTAGAGCTCAGTAACAGATAAGGATGTAATATGTTGGCTACCCTCACAGAACACGCTCCACAAAGGCATTTAGCTCACTTGGTTGATAAAGTAAACTTGTTAACAGCAGCCATCACTAACCTAGACACAGAACAGTAAACTAATATTTCACTATTAAACTGTTTGTTAAAAGTAATGGTGAAGTAATTATTTGATTTTTTGTATTTCTTTCAGCTGCTTTCTCAGTTCATCTCTCCGTTCACAGGCAGGATTTACGGCCGACACATTACAGGTGAGCAGCTGCAGGTCCCTTTATGGGTGGGGGGGTTGAAATGCTTCATACTCAAAATCTCTCTCTCTGTCCTTCAGGTTTATGTGGAAGAAAACAGAAAGCGATCTCTAAAGCCATAAAGAAGGCTCATGCTCTGGGTTGGTTTATTTAAAACTTTGTTTTCATACATATACTGTATATATACCATAGTCAGCCTTTTTCATTCTGTCACAGCATGATGGTTAGTTTGATCTCACTGCAGGAACTCTCCTACATGAGATGTTTGCAGATATTTTTATTTGGTCTTAAAAACAGAAAACCTAACTGTGCTTAACTAATTGTTTATGTTTGTTATTGATTTTTATATGAAGTGTCATTCAGACTTTGGCTTTTCAGTTTTTACATCAAAGCTAGGAATTTTTCTGTTGGTTCAGAAAAGAGCAAATTTGTCATGCAGTGACATTTTTGTTTTGAATTTAGGCGTACAAAATCCATTTAAAATGATAGTTCCGATCTTTTAAAGTAGGGGTCTGTGGAAATATTATGTCCAAAATACT
>JBBPBX010042553.1:0-28352 GCA_038048925.1 Garcialebias charrua
GCTCCCAGCCTAAGCGGCGAGACTGCTCCTTCTGGTGACGTGGTGTGTCCCTGAAGAGGAGCAGTTGGTGGAACCAGTTCTCCTCCAAGGGCCCTGGATTCTGTGATCCCCTGAGGGTCAACCATGTTAGGGAGAGGGCCTTTTTGCAGATGTGCTGCCATACTACTCTGATCGAGAGTGTTCGAGGGCAGAGGCTATTTGTTATCATTATTAGACAAAAGTGGAACAGAATGTCTGTTTTTTCTCTTCTTGTTAGGGGTCATGGGACTAAGGAGCTGCGAGTTTTGTAAGCAAGCAGATCTCCTGACCCCAACCCGTTTCCTGGTTGGGTCTGGTTTACTGGTCTCCGGCCTTAACAGAGCGTTGGAGCCAGACAAACCACCCGGGGTCTGTGTTTCACCCAGTGGGGGAATATCGTTTAAGAGCAGAATTGAACCAGCACAGTGAGTACGGTCACGTCCTGCAGGATCACTGCTTGAACATTGCGTGCGTGTTGTCCATCAATCATAAGGGGACAGCTGCAGCATGAGACCGTGGAAATGGTCCTTTGTGCTTTGCAGACTTTAAATTGGTTGGTGACAGAGAGCTCAGTTCCCTTCGATTAAAAGGAAGAGGAATCTGATTCAACCCTGGTTTGTTTACACACACAGCAGTTTGATCACAGTCGCCTTTGTGAACATGTGAAGCTGGTGGTAGCCTGTGGGCTTCTGCCGTAGCCCCCCCCGACCCTTACTGAGAGCCATTGAATGGGTGTCCAGGAAGGTGGGTCATCAGATTCTGTCGGCGCGCATCCCTGGGGCGCGGACATGCCACGTGTCTGCCTGGTTTGTGTATTGTCCGCCCCGTGGTTCACAACGAAGCGGGGCTGGAGCACGTGACCCCCCTCACCCGTCTCTGTGAGGAGTGTGGGGCCTGCTTGCAGACGCCTTTGTGCCTGTCCGCTACAGACAGAACAGAGGCACCCTTGGGGCTTACTGATTAGGCTAACACCCCGTGAGCCATGAGGGGGGGGGGAGATGGTCCCCTCCCTTTATGTCAGCTGGTAGGCCAGAGGGACCCGTTCTGCTGAAGTTATTGTGTTTGTTGTTGTTGTTTTGTTTTTTTGTGAGTCAATAAAACAGAGAGGGGCTGTTTTTTTAGCTTTATTCGTACTTACGTGTAACGACATATTTGACTTTATGTCACTCACAGCAGGAAAAACATGATTTGTGCATGCAACAGAGTTACCAGCTTTTTGTACCGTGCTACAAATAAAGTCAGGACATGAAAAGATCATTTCCCGTACCGCTGGGGCGAAGGTTCTCCTGGGAATGCCCACCCGGAGAGCTTCAGCCTGTTTGCGCCTCTGGTCCAGCTTGGTCTGAATTCGATCCAGAGCTTTCCCAAACAATCCCGTCGGTTCTATCGAGTGGTGGAGAAAATGCACCTTTTGTCCCTCTGGGATGTCAGTTAAGGTCATCCACAGATGGCGTATCGCGATGACCACTTCAGCCATGCCTCTGCCTTGAGTAACAGCAGCTGTTCCCATCATGCGGAGCACAAAGTCTTTTTCCCTGTGGGCTTCATCCAGCAAGTCAGCGGAAGCTTGCTTGTCTGTCGCTACCTGGAGCTGCTGCAGTTTTTCAGCCAGGTAAGCTTGCATCAACGCGGACGCGTTCATCGCGCGCCGCGAGTCCCTGAGCTCTGTAGCATTTCTTGAGCAGAGAAGCTGAAGCTCGACAAGCTTTGCTGGGGAGAGTTGGTTTTGTCCCAGATGACTTGGGAGCCAGGTGAGACGCCAGCGTGTCCTCAATTTGAGGCACATTAGCTATTCCCACCTCATCAATCCCGTCCACGTCGAGAAACTGCGAGAGTGGTAACAGCATGGGAGCTCTGGGCTGAGCCCAGGTGCGAGTCAGCTCTGTGAGGAAGTCCGGGAACACGGGCATTTTTTTCATTCAACCTTTATTTAGTCAGGTAAATCTTTTGAACATCCTTTGCCTCGTGGCGGCCTGCGGCTTTGAGTAAAAATAGTTTCCTGCTAGCCTCGTGACCTGTTGACAAGGCGGAGGTTCTGGCCATGGGATCTGCAGCGCGTCCGCTGCTCTGTGACACAGGTCGAACAGAGCAGGGATGGAAAAGTCAGTCTCCGGGAGCACAGGTACCAGGGTGCGGGAGAGATCTTCTCCCCGTTCCTCGTATTCGACGTCTGCGTCCTCCGCGGTAAATTCACCTGAGGCTGAAATCGAGATCTCGTCCTCGTTCATCATGCCTCGAGTGTCGAATTCGACTGTTAAGTCCACCATGGGAGCCAGCACATCAGGGCTGTTGCCCCATTCGACTCGTGTGCTGTCATCCACATTCAGTGTGGCTGCCCCCCACCTGTGGAACTCTCTTCCTGACTGTCTGAGAGCCCCACAGTCTGTGGTTGACTTTAAGAGCGGCTTGAAGACCTTTCTTTTCAACCGAGCATACTCTACCTCCTCATGATTCTACTTTTGATCTTAGTTGATACTGTTATTGATTTTACTTGTTTTATTACTTGTTTTATTGACATTTAATTCTGTTGCACTTTGTAGCACTTTGAGATTTTCATTAATGAAAAGTGCGTTATAAATTGAATTCATTATTATTATTATTATTATTATTATTATTATTATCCAGAGCCATGTTCTCGAGCTCCGGCGTGGGAGTGAGGGGTTCTGTGGTGTCTGGGTCTGCTGGCGCTGCAGCGGCGCCCATGGCCTTGGCAACGAAGTCCACCCGGTGCCTCCTCACCGCCTCCAGCATCTGGCTGCAGTGTGGGCAAGAGTCGGGCACATCCAGCGCCATTTTTGTGTGTAACATCCCCAAGCAGACGGGACAGGCCTCGTGGGTGTCCGTCACTGCGAGGGAGAAACTGCATCCGCTAGGACAGGCGCGCGAGGTTGGGCTTGCCGTACTGTTGGTTTTCCTTGGAAGTCTTGTCTTTCGCTTTCCTTTCTCCGGAGGCATGTCCGAGATAAGGCGAGCGAGTCCTTCCAAAATCCTTTTCCTTTTATTTTGAGACGTCTCCTCCGTTGCGTCGCTTTCGCTGGCTAGCCCGCTACGAGTTAGCAGGGGTAGCGGTTGTTCGCGCAGTTAGCGCCGTCGAGCGAAGCAGTCTGCGGAGAGAGGAGAAGAAAAAACTTCGGGGTTAAGAGAAAATGTGCCGGACTAGCTTTCGCTAGCCCAGCAGTACGCAGGAATAATTCTCTGTACGCTCTGTGTAGGGAGCAAGCTCACCTCTGGTTGAGCGATGAAGCAACAGAGAAGTCCCGCGAAGAGAGGTAGTTCAGGTTTAAGCGAGTGAAGGGCAAATAGAGAAAGTTGGATGGGCGTCAGCGGCTTAAGTACCCAGAGGGCGGGGCCTCTGGCGCAACGCTGACGCCCTTGCCGTAAAGGCGTGAGTGTATTCCTTCAGGTAATCGCGCGGGGGACGCAATTCCCATAGCATATGTTGCACCGAGAGACATGACTGAAAGGGAATTGACTTTATTTGCTTTGTGCTTTGGGGTTGTTAGGTGACCCTTTCCTCCTCAGAGTTTCTACAAATTGCTTTTACATGTGTCTGAGGCCGGCGCAGTCTGAGCCCGACCACCTCCAAACGTGCTCTGCATTCTAAAACCACCTGCAGACGGGCCGGTCACATCGGATGATAAAAATATTTAAAGGTGCTCACACTGTTAAAGAAAACAGCAACATGAAGAAAGTACGTAAGACAAACTGCATCTCCGACAGTAAAGCAGTGAATGACAGTTACAATCGACTAAAAACGCAGAACCTTGATTTTTTTTTAAAGAAAGCTAAAAGAAGCAGAACATCAGCTAAAAGCTAAATGGAGCAAAGCAGTAGCTAAAAGTTCAAAGTAGCAAAAATGCCAGTCAAACTGCTGAAGGTTTGCTAAAAGTAGCAAATACAGTATGTAGCTTAGTGTGTTTGTGTAGAAAAATTAAGTAGAAAAATTAAGTAGTTATTCATTTTGTGATGTAGTTTGAATCGTTTGAACAAACTGTGAAATAAGGGGCAGATATAATAAGATTTCATCTTCTTTCTGCTCCTTTCATTTTTATCCTACTTGTATTCTTGTATCTGATGAAACTGTTTTGTATTGTTCTTTTAAAATGAATGAATAAACATCAAATCAAATCAAAATAGCTGGAAAAAAGTTGCATAATGCTAGCTAAATGATAAAAAGTAATGTAGCAAACAAATAGCTGGAAACAAAAAAATGCATAATGTTAGCTAAAAGTAGCAAACAACTAGCTGGAAACAAAAACTATATAATGCTAGCTAAATGCTAAAAGTAGCAAACAACTAGCTGGAAACAAAAATGGCATAATGCTAGCTAAATGCTAAAAGTAGCAAACAACTAGCTGGAAACAAAAACGAATGCTAGCTAAATGCTAAAAGTAGCAAACAACTACTTAACCCCGAGTTAAGTAGCAAACAACTACCGGGTACTTAACCCCGAGTTGCTCCCGGTATGTCTGGATGGCGCCTTGCAAGGCAGGCTACCACTACCGGTGTATGAATGTCTGAATGAATGGGTGGATGGCTGGTATTGTAAAGTGCTTTGGGGCTCCTCACAGGGGGCTGGAAAGCGCTATATAAATAAGCTCCATTTACCATTTACCGGTAGCTGGAAACAAAAGTTGCAAAAAAAAAAAGTTAAAAGTTAAAAGCAGCAAGGCTGGTTAAAGACTGAAAAAGCAAAATGCAAGCTAAAAAGCTCAACGTACTGTATCAAGTTAGCTAGAAGACAAAATTGTAGGGAAAGGCTAAAAGGATCAAAACAAGTAGCAAAAAGTAGCAAAAAGGGCCATATTTGTAAATACAGCTGAATTATGAGAAAACAAGAATTCAGTACAAAACTGAACCCATCTTGCCGAATGTTTCAGTAAAATATTCAGAAATTACCGGTAAATGGCAAAAAGTATAGAAAAACAGAATGCTGAATCAGCTTTCGCACTAACAAAAGTGCAGAGCAGTTCAGAATCTTTTGTCGTCACAGAATGAATCGGACGCTCCCCAAACCGTCTGAGGACGTTCAGAGCTGGACTTCTTCTTCTCATCGCAGAGCCTCATCCTCATCATCCTCACGTCTCCGTTTGTTTTGGCCAGCCATCGTCCCGCAGACTGAATCCTCCCCGATGCAGTTTGTTGATGGAGACTAAGCTACGTAGCTAAAGCTTTTAGCGTAGCGCCCTTTACGATGACAAATTCAAGTTTCTGGAAAAGCCATTAAGGAGGATTTTAAGCAGAAAAACAAGCAGATGGGAATGTCTGTTTCCGGCCAAACTAAATAAATTTAAAAAACCCGTGAACTCAGAAACATCAACACCTTTCTGTAAAAAATGTTTTTAATTGAAAACACATTCGAGCTGAAAGAATAATTTTCTTCAAACTGTTCAGTCCTCTGGGTGTTGATTACGGCGGCGATAATGTTTTTGTCTGTGTCTGTTTGGACCATTTTAACTCTATCAGTTCTATACATATCAAACTACATTTTGACGTGGTGGTAGCTGAGAATCATTCACAACACACACTCTGAGTGTAACAACTCACAATACTGTGTTTTTCACAAGAAAACACGTTGAGTTTACTCAAGAAGAGGTTTTGTTTGGACCCAGACAGGCGGGGGGAGGCTGGTGTTCGGCTGCGTGCGGCGTCACGGCAGAAAGCGACCGGAGGCTGCAGTGTTTGTTGAGCTCATCGTGAGGCTGCTTGCGTGAGTGAAGGTGTGTGTGTTGTTTTGACAAGCCCCAGCAACAAATAAGGTGTTGGCAACGGTTCAAGGTAAAACTCTTGACACCAGCTCTCCTGTCCAGCTGCTGAGGCGAAACAGGACGCTATGATGCTCTGTTCACTTTCCAGCAGAGTGGAGGAGTTTTTATGGCAGGAGGGGAAAAACAAGCAGAAATAAATAAAAACAATTCAAGATGGATGAGGACTTCTTTCCTCAGTAAACTGAACTTCTACAGGGATCTCTTTGCTTTTTCTTTGGTTCGTTGAACATAAAAATATATATTTATATAAAAACTGCAGTGTGACACCATCTCACTTTGCAAATTGTTATTGTATCCCTCCAGCTGTTGAGGCCAATTATTACTAAATCCCTAAAAGCAGTTAAACTTTAAAGAAGCCATAAAACACTGTCATAATGAGCAGGTGCCACACTGTAGCTGTTGCACAAATCAGTGGGAGAAAATTGTCCAAATCTACCAAACTATGACGGACGGAATGTGACAAAATGAAATCAATCAAAACAAAATTAAGAAATGAATCAATAATTAAATAAACAATTAAATTATTAAATACATCAATAAATATACAATTAATTAATTCATTCAAGTTTATTTGATCAAGGACAGCACAATAAAAAAATTTACATGTTAAAAACGAAGCAACCGTTGTCTTGTACAAAGGTCTTCTAGCCACAGGCAAATTTGCAAACCCAGTCCTTGGTTGGACTTTTATATAAAAACAGCTAAAATAAAATTAAAATTTAATGAAGATTAAACAGTTCCCTATATAAAAACATCTAAAATAAAATTAAAATTTAATTAAGTTTAAATGGATTAAACAGTTCCCTCACACACACAGCTGCTCCTCTGTCCCCATGGGGTTCAGTGATCACAGATTTGGTTTTGTTTCAACCATTTTTTCACCTGGGAATTAAAAACTAAGATCAGTCAATGTTTTTATTGCTGATGGTAAACTGTTCCAGATATGAGGACCTTTAAATGAGAAGGAGCACTGACCAAATGATGTTTTGTATTTTGCAGATTTACAGTCTCCATCAACTGCACCTCTTGTTGCAGCTCCTGAGCTGCTGACTTTTAAAATCATTCTGCTCACCAGCTCAGGGACAAGATCATTAATACATTTAAAAGTTAATTTTAAACAATTAAGTTATTAAATACACAATTATTTAATTTGTGATTTATTCAGTTATTTCATTTAGTCACATTCCATCCTCGTGTGTCCATGAAATTATGTTAACAGTCAGTTTCACTCCTCAAACTCAGTGGGCGGGGCTAACACTGAACGGGTCTCTCTTGTAAATGAGTCCTCGAGGCTAAGTGGGATTAACCTGCCTAAATAAAGTTTTTTTCATTCAACCTTTATTTAGTCAGGTAAATCACATTGAGCCTCGAGGGCTCATTTACAAAAGCGACCTGCTACAAACTAAAGAATGATGAACAGCAATGGTAGAATTTCCTTAAACAACAAACAACAGAAAAAAAAAAAAAAAACGTAGGAGAGAAATAGAAAGTGAAATGCAAAGTATCAAAACTAGCAAAACACCACAAGGTAGATGTACAAAATCAAAAACAGGAACATATCTGCAATGGTTTTTGCCAGGTTTCCAAAAGATTTTTAAAACCATTTAGGGAGGTCAGGGCCGAGAGCTTCAAATCTTTTTGTAAGATATTCCAGGAAGCAGGAGCAGAGTAGGAGAAGGCCCTTTTTCCAAGTTCAGTCCTCACTGACGGAACACTGCAGGTGATGATGTCCTGAGAGCGCACACTGTAGCTGCACTCACGTAAAGACATGTAGGAGGAGATGTATGAGGGCAGCAGACCGAGAAGTGATTTAAAGATGAAAATGTACCAGTGGAAAAGTCTGCGTGAGGTTAATGATGTCCAGTTAACCAGTGAATACAGGGTGCAGTGGTGGGTACGATAATCACAGCCAGTTATGAATCTTAGAGCACCATGGTAGACAACATCCAACATCCGCAGGGTGCTTGTAGGAGCATTCATGTAGAGAATGTCACCGTAATCAATGGAGGGGAGGAAAGTCACAGATACAAGGCGTTTCCTAACATTCAGTGTTAGACATGATCTGTTTCTGAAAAAGAAACCCAGTTTAACTTTCAGTTTCTTTACTAGGTTTTCCACATGGAGTTTAAAAGAGAGCTGTGAATCAACCAGTATACCCAAATATTTATAGGAATCAACAAACTCAATTGGGACACCATTTGAGGATAAAATCAGAGGAAGATCTGCTGGGACCGACTTCCTACTTGAAAAAAACATCCCTTTTGTTTTTTCAGCATTTAGTACAAGTTTGAGACGGAACAAATCTGACTGGATGATGTCAAAAGTGGATTGCAAAAACTGGAAAGCCTTAGCAACTGTTTTAGCTTGACAGTAAACAACTGTGTCATCAGCATAGAAATGTAAGGATGCATCAGGGATGCTCTGACATGAGCTATGTGAATTGTAAAGAGGGTTGGTCCTAAGACTGAGCCTTGTGGTACACAATTTTTAACCGTTAAATAACTGGAAGAAGTAATAATAATAATGAATTTAATTTATAATGCACTTTTCATTAATAAAAATCTCAAAGTGCTACAAAGTGTAACAAAGCAAAGATCAAAATAAAACAAGTGATAAAATCAATAATAATATCGACTAAGATCAAAGATAAAATCATGTGGATGCAGATTAGGCTTGCTTAAAAAATAAATAAAATAAAACAAGTGATAAAATCAAGTAAAATCAATAATGATATCAGCTAAGATCAAAGATAAAATCATGTGGAGGCAGAATAGGCTTGCTTAAAAAGAAAGGTCTTTATGCTGCTTTTAAAGTCAACCAGTGACTGTGGAGCTCTCAGGTCGTCAGGGAGGGAGTTCCACAGGCGGGGGGCAGCCACACAGAATGCTCGGTCTCCCATGGTCCTCAATTTGGTCCGAGGAATATGAAGGAAATTACTGTTCTGTGATCGTAGAGACCGGGTGGATGAATATGGTGCAAGAATGTCCTTTAGATAGTCAGGTGAAGTTCCGTGCAAGCATTGATGGGTAATGAGAGCAGTTTTGTACTGAATTCTGTAGGTGACAGGAAGCCAATGGAGGTTATGGAGAATGGGTGTAATATGTTCAAATTTACGAACTCTCAACAGAATCCTTGCTGCACTGTTTTGAATGTATTGAAGTTTCTGAAGGTTTTTGCCAGGGATACCAATAAACAGGGAGTTGCAGTAGTCGAGCCTGGAGGAGACAAAGGCATGGACGAGTTTCTCAGCATCAGGAAAAGTCAGAGATGGGCGAAGTCTGGAGATGTTTCGAAGATGGAAGAAGCAGGTTTTAAACAAATGCTTAACCCATTTAGCCCCACTGGCAACAATTGTTGCCAAAGTGTATCACTGTCATTTTCCACTCAGTAAAAAAATCTCAAATGTATTAATGCAACATTTTCCACCTATAAACTAGTAGACAACTTAGACAAAGGTTTTGATTTAAAAAAATGTTTCCAAGTGCTTCCTGTTTTATGATATCACATGCTTCCTGGGCCATCCGGCTGAAGACATGGAATATGCAAATCGTCCTGGAAAAGGGTAATTTTCATAACATTTCTTATGGTTTCCCCCCATACTTTTTTATAATCATTTAATCTTTCAAGTCTCTACTGTAACACTCTCCACAAAAATTGTACCTAGGATAAATATTTTTTTGTTCATGGGCGTCTTTTTGTAAGTGGCAACAAAAGTTGCCAATGGGCACATAGCTTGTCGCTAACTACAGGAAAACACTGTCTGCAGGATTGCACCTAATTTTCTTATTTCAAATTGTAAAATGATGTGCAATGTCTTATTTTAGTCTTCTAAGGATACTCTTCCTAGCAAAATAAATTATGTAGTCAAGGCCTGTGTGTCTAAGATTTTTATTCGCTTCCATACATCATTCTCTTGCTAGCCAACATCATTTTTTTGCTAGCCTAACATTAGCTTGTGTTTCGCTGAGGTAAAAGATGTTGATGATCTAGCCATATGTAGGAAGCCACACAGATCTGGTGGAAACTGGACTTGGTCAGGGACCAAGTGTGGTTCTTGGCCTGGCAGAGAAAGCTGAAGTTCCACCTGGAGTCAAGTTTTACCATGACAACCTCTTCATAACCCTGTCCCTGGTGGATGAGATGACCCTGAGAGGCTATGGCAGCTGTGGCACGATGCGACAAGCTCAGCTCCACAAGGTTCCTTTCACAGAACCCAAGACCTTCAAGAAGACACCCAGAGGAAATGCTGAATATCTGGTTGAGGCAGAGAAGCTGATTGTAAGGTGGAATGACAACAGCATGGTCACTGTGGTGTCAAACATGGAAAGGGAGTTCATCGAAACTGAGGCAAAGAGATGGAACAAACAAAAACGGACCATGGACAAGGTCAGACAGCCCAAGTGTATCCAGGATTACAACACACACATGGGAGGAGTGGACCTGCATGACCAGTTTGTCAGCCGCTACAGAGTCAACATATGGTCCAAGAAGTGGTGGTGGCCATGCTTCAGCTGGGCCCTGAACAGTGCCATGGTGAACAGCTGGTGCTATTACAGGTACACAAGGCTGCATGTTATTTAGCAATATCACAATTGTGTTTGTGATGTTTGACATGAGGTGATCGCTAGTGCTCTTCATTTGACAAGAGCAACAGTGATGATATCCAGACCAACATCACAAACTCAAGCATGATATTGCTTTTACAGAACATTCTACATATGGGGCATGACACTGTAGAAAGGAGGATATTGATAATTCATCAATAGCATCATAAATGAACAAAAACATGGCATATTCATTCATCTATCATGCTTGTTTTTTCATTCATTTAGAACCTGGAAAAGTGGGCAGAAAGATCTCCTCTCCTTCCAGAGGCTGGTAGCCCAGACCCTCCTCCTGTGCCATGGAACAAAGCCAAGTAGGCAGGGCAGAAGATGGTGATAACTGATGCCACCAGGTTTGATCATTTCAACCACTGGCCCTGCAACACTGGTAGCAGGTACAAGCGATACAAAAACTGTGGCGGACGCACATCGTTTGCGTGTAAAAAGTGTGATGTGCCACTACATTTGGAGTGATTCAAGAAGTACCACACTGAGTAGAACATCCATAAAAGATGATGGAATGTATGGGATGAAATATATACATATATGGTAAATTTGAGATTTTCATCAATGAAAAGTGCGTTATAAATTGAATTCATTATTATTATTATTATTATTATTAAATGGAACTTATATAGCGCTTTCCAGCCCCCTATGAGGGACCTCAAAGCACTTTACAATACCAACCATCCACCCATTCATACACACATTCATACACCTGTAGCGGTAGACTGCCATGCAAGGCACCTTCCAGTCCTACCGGGAGCAATTCGGGGTTAAGTGTCTTGCCCAGAGACACAACGACACATGGTGTGCGGAACCGGGATTCGAACCACCAATCTTCCGATCGGGGAACGACTGTCATTACCACTACGCCACGGCCACCCCATATATGTGTGTTATTAGAGGTTCTAAGAAAAAAAAACACTGTTCGTTGAAGTTTTGATTACAAAGTTACAAAATTCGAGTCTACAGACGAATAAATTAAGAATGTTGTTTGGAATTTTATACAGGAGGAACCTGATGCTCCAACTTTTAGGTTATTATTTATTCTGACTACATTATTATTTTGTTATTACTATATTATTATTAGTTCTCTATTATGAACGGGTGACAGTTGACCTAGTGACAAGCTGTGTGACTACTGGCAACAATTGTTGCCAGTCATAAAAATGCCATTTTCTTCAAATCACAATACAGAATGATGAAAATAAATACATAACATGATTCAGAAGGACCCAACTGATAAAATGACATGCCTTTCAACTCTGAAAAAAATTTGGGCTTAAATGGGTTAATGTGATTTTCAAATGTAAGATGAGAGTCCATTTTTATTCCAAGATTTGTAACAGAGGTGGAGAGGGGGATGTCTTGACCAGAGAAGGAGATTGTTGTTAAAGTTGATGTTTGTATCTGGTGAGGGGTGCCAATCAATATGGCCTCAGTCTTGGAGCAGTTTAATTGAAGAAAGTTCTGATTCATCCATGCCTTTATTTCCTCCAGGCAGGCAGAGAGAACAGTGAGTGAAGACGGAGATAGGGATGATGATGATGTTCCAGTCCTGATATAAAGCTGTGTGTCGTCGGCATAGCAGTGAAAAGTACCATTGTGCTGAACACATTGCTTCCGATTGGACAGATAATTAGAAAACCAACCAATGGTGTGATCAGAGAACCCAATTTCTGAGAGCTTATGACACAAGATGTTATGATCCACTGTGTCAAAAGCTTTAGACAGATCTAAGAAAAGTGCAGCACAATAATTCTTAGCATCCAATGCTTCAACAACGTCATTAAGAACCTTCAAAGAAGCAGTCGTTGTGCTGTGTTTTTTCCTGAAACCAGATTGATGGAGAGGTAAGATGTTAAATGAGTCCAAATAATTTTTGATCTGAGAGTTTATCAAATTTTCTAGAACCTTGGCTAAAATGCAGAGTTTAGAGATTGGTCGATAGTTGTTCAGTGCGGTGGGGTCACCTCCCTTCAGCAAAGGAAGAACAAAGGCTGTTTTCCAAGCATCCGGAATGGAATTTTGGCTTATGGACAGATTAAAGATGTGGGTCACAGGGACTGTGATGATATGAGCAGCCAGCCTTAAGAAATAAGGTGGAAGTTCATCTGGACCAGCAGATTTTTTAGGATCAAGATCATTTAGCAATTTATTTACCTCACTGACTGAGAACGGAGAAAATGAGAAGGTGTGATTAACTGAGGATTGGCTTGTAGGAGGGATTTGATTTGTAGAAGTTTGGTTATTAGATGGAGTGGATGATTTTCCATTTATAACTGTGTCAAATAATGAACTAGAAGCAACAAAATGTTTGTTGAAACAGTTTAGGATCTCGTGCTTATTTGACACAGGAACAGAGTCAACAAGAAGTTGTGATGGAAGGTCAGATGATTGGGGGATGCCTGAGAGAGATTTGATGGTTTTCCAGAATTTTTTAGGATCGTTTAGATTTTTGGAGGTCTGAGATAAGAAGTAATTACGCTTTGCGGCTTTGATGGCAGTTGTGCATTTATTCCTCAGCTGCCGAAAATTCATCCAATCAGTGTCTGAGTGTGATTTTCTTGCTGCGGCCCAGAGATGATCTCTCCTATGCAGAAGGTCAGCTAGTTCAGGAGTAAACCAGGGGCTGTCACGGCCCTTTATCCTGAACTTCCGGAAAGGGGCGTGTTTATTTACAAAGTAAATGAAACTGTCATGAAAATAATTCCAAGCGGTGTTCACGTCATTGATTAATAGAATACGTTGGCAATCAAAGTGAGATAGATCCCAGAGGAATGATTTTTCACAGAAATGTTTCAAATCCCTTTTTTGAACTATTCTGGGCTTAGCAGGTGGAAGTTTAGTAGATCTAAGATTGAATGAACGTGTAAAATCCAAAATTGTTAGATAAGCCATATGTTTCACGAGCACTACCAAGTTAATATAATATTTCTTACCTTGCCCACAGGCCGGGGTTTGTGATGCTGCATCTGGCCATAGGTCCAACTCTGTGGAGCCTGAGAGAAATTCTTCGTTTAAATTAGCTGCTTCTGCTTAGTCTGAAGAGATAACAGCTAGCCTGAGAAGGTGGAGAGCTGCCACCTTAAATCGACTACAGTAGCAACAATTTAATGGTTCATGTGAACGCGAGGGGTGTAACTGTACGTGTGTTTGTACTTTTGACAGTTCAGTACAGATGNATTTATTCCTCAGCTGCCGAAAATTCATCCAATCAGTGTCTGAGTGTGATTTTCTTGCTGCGGCCCAGAGATGATCTCTCCTATGCAGAAGGTCAGCTAGTTCAGGAGTAAACCAGGGGCTGTCACGGCCCTTTATCCTGAACTTCCGGAAAGGGGCGTGTTTATTTACAAAGTAAATGAAACTGTCATGAAAATAATTCCAAGCGGTGTTCACGTCGTTGATTAATAGAATACGTTGCCAATCAAAGTGAGATAGATCCCAGAGGAATGACTGTTCACAGAAATGTTTCAAATCCCTTTTTTGAACTATTCTGGGCTTAGCAGGTGGAAGTTTAGTAGATCTAAGATTGAATGAACGTGTAAAATCCAAAATTGTTAGATAAGCCATATGTTTCACGAGCACTACCAAGTTAATATAATATTTCTTACCTTGCCCACAGGCCGGGGTTTGTGATGCTGCATCTGGCCATAGGTCCAACTCTGTGGAGCCTGAGAGAAATTCTTCGTTTAAATTAGCTGCTTCTGCTTAGTCTGAAGAGATAACAGCTAGCCTGAGAAGGTGGAGAGCTGCCACCTTAAATCGACTACAGTAGCAACAATTTAATGGTTCATGTGAACGCGAGGGGTGTAACTGTACGTGTGTTTGTACTTTTGACAGTTCAGTACAGATGTTTGGGACTGGTACAGGGAAGTAAACAACAAATAGGTCAGTCACAGCTGATCAGAGCTCCTATCTAGAAGCATGTGTGCATTTTATAATAATAATAATAATCATTTTATTTAAAAGCGCCTTTCAGGACACCCAAGGACACTTAACAAACCAACACAGTGTAATACAGAGCAAACATTATCAGCAACAAATTGAAATATAAAATACATAAAGGAATTTTTCTAAATTATAATAATTTAGGAAGGAATAAATAAAGGAAGGAATTTTTCTAAGCATGACAGAATAACCGTTTTACTCAAATCAGCTGCGAGGTGAAACTCTGCAGCACGTATGGCAAGCAGTTGTATCAAGTAATTTGAAAAGTAGTATGTCAAGCCATTTGTATATTTAATAAGTATCCCTGATATCAAGCATAATTTTTTTTCACACTAGCCATCGGCTAGCTGAGAGGCTTGGTGTGAGTTTCACATTAGATGTTATTTAGTTCAGTTATTTTTATTTTGCAGCAGCAACAAGCTCTAACGCTTCAAGTGCATCCTGGGTAGTGTTACATTCAGGCCTAAAACATCCGACCCTTCCCCAGTCCGTAGCCATTTTTTCCGAACCCAACCATATTTAAGATATATGCACTAGTCAATTTTACTGACTGTACAATATTCCAAAATGAAAAAGTGAGCAGATTTTATCTGACCCAAATTCTTAGCATTTAACTTTAACGAGTTCTCTCTTTTTAGGATTTAAGCAGATAAATTGTGAGTGACGAAATGTAATTGACAGGAAACATTACTTATTCACTGTAATTACAGGCCTGAACCCCCCCAAAAATTAAAGCTTTTACTGCTTTTGTAAGCATATCAGTTTGACATATTCGTAACGAAAGGAAGATATAAGATTTCTTGTTTCACCAAATGAATATTAACATACAAAACAAATAGCCAAAAAACCACACAAAATCAACTGTAAAGATGGGCTATTACACTGATGAACAAAAATATTTTTAGAGCAACATTATTCGGAAAAATATAGAACAAAGCCATTTTAATTGAACAAGCTGCTTCCTTCACCGCAGATGACAGCAGGGTGCGGAGACACGCACAGCTGGTGATCAGCTGGTCCATATGAGCTTAACTGGACATTTTTTTTAATCTCTTTGCACCATTCGGACCTGCCTCCTCCTCAACAAGTAGATTAACACAGTTTCATATTGTGCATTCTTATTTAAGAAAATGATCAAAACTGTATGAAGTAGCGTAAAGTGTATTGTACAGTATTAGTTAGAAAATTAGAAAGACTTATTCATTTTGTACTGTTACTCAAGATTATTATTGTTTGAACTGATTGTTTGAAAAAAGGGGCAGATATAAGATTTTTTTTCTTCTTTCTTCTGCCTTTAATTTTTTTATATTTTGTATGTTATCATTCATAGGATTGTTTTGTATTGCACTTTTTTTAAATGAACACATTTTATAAATAAATAAAAATAAATAAATTTTGTTTTCTTTGTGCTGTACGATTCGTAAAACTGCATCAAAGCCTGAGAGCGGCCCGACCCGCACATTCAGGCCAGGCTTCGGGCTCGGGTTAGAAATGACAGCTCTAATCCTGGGACACGTCCTGCAGACGTAATATTTCTGCTGGAATACCCCTGAATGGTAAAACTGACAGTGGGATAAAATTTTAATAGTGTTTGAACCAACTGATATAAAATGTCATGAAATTCAAGTTAAGTTGACAATAATTCACTTTAATATTGGTCTAATCAGTGCTGGGCAGCGCTAATCCAAAAATTAGTTCAGCTATTTCTAAAGCACTTATTAATTTATTTAGGTCCGCAATTTCAAAAGCGCTTATGTATTAGTAAAGCTAGCGGAAGCTAATGCTAACGCGCTAACGTGCAAATGGCGAACTACTTTTTTAAATCCAGCAGATTTGACCATTTCGTGAAACGGTTAAGCTCAGAAAAACCTTGTGCTATAAAGTCAGCTAAGAAATATATTTTTTCTCAGCAAAGAAATAATTGTTTTTACCGTGTTTTGTTGTAAAGTCCTTTGCTTCTGTGGCCGTCGCCATTTTGAACAGGGCAAATGAGGCGCTGACGCGTCGCGTAGGCCGCTGAGAAACATCCATAAGTTCACCCTCCATGTTAAAAACTCTTCGTCTGACTCTTCGAAAACAAGCAATAAGGCTGCAGAGTAACACACTGGCTGCTAACTGCTATAGAGAGAGCGCTCTCTCTAGCCCCCCTTAGGGCGGGGACCGCTTTTTTTCACGGACCACATCCGGCGCTGACAGGATATGGTCTGTGAGCAGTCGTCCGGTTGATTTAAGAGCCCGTAAATAAGTTTTTTCGTTTTTACTGATAGATAATTAGTTATTAGCGGTACTGCATTTTAAATAAAAATAGCGCAAATCCGCTTATGAATTATAAAAGTTAGTCAATCCGCTATAGTGCTAACAAATTGTTTAGGTCCGCTATCAGCGGATTAGCGCTTTAGCGCTCCCTAGCGGTCTGGTGCCCACCTTTGGGTCTAATAAATTTTTTCTTTTTTAAAAACTCCAGTTATGATTAAAATATTTGGAAGTTATTGATTCTTCCACTGGGAAGAGACCCAACAACTCACTGGAGGAAGTTCTAATATCCTCAGTGGCCTGGGAATACTGTGGGATCCCCCAGGAGGAGCTGGAGAGTGTCACTGGGGATCCCCCAGGTCTGGGTTGCTCTCCTGGACGCATTTGACCCGACCACAGAAAAGTGCTAGTAGATGGAGGTGGTCTTGGCCTAGCTCAAACTAGCGGTTAGCTTGTCAGTCCAGTTAAGAGTAAACTCAATTTTTCCAAACAGGTTTTTCTACAAGAGTTTATCACCTTTCTATTGAACCTTACTTCCAAAGATCTGAACTATCCCTTTAAGCTGCTGTAGAGCATTTAGTTACCAGCCTTTTTAAAGCTGTTTATTAGAGCTGATTAGCTACAGCGCTACTTTTGCCTGCGTCTAAAACAAACCTAGGACATGTTTAAAAAATAATAAAAGCACGCCACTTCAAAACTGTGCTGTTAGATATGATTTCATTTCAATGCTCGGGATATTTTTCTGATTAAATCACCATTAGTTCAACATTTCTAACCTAGTCGTGGGGGGGGTGGGGGGGCAAAGTCAACACTAGATGAGAGCTGCCACAGTGGGAAACCACCAGTCATGATAGAGAATTCCAGTAAATGTAACCTCCAGACAAGTTAGTCAAATGTGTACGCACACAGCCTAGGAAGTTGCGAGATAAAAAAAATAAAATTGGAGTGAAAATCAGGTCAGGTTGTTATTTTTTTATTATGTTGTACGTAGATCCCAGTGAGCTGCCCTGTGGGATCATGTGTTGCTCTCAGCTCTTGCACATGTGCGCCGACACCACATTTTCTGGATAAACTGCACAACAGGCTCTCATTAGATCTTTGTGGGAGGCAAACAACTGCAAAACGGCACATGGAGACATTAAAGTGGATGCTCCAAAGTTACACTGACACTGGAAGGAACATTTAAATGCCTCCGCTGTGACGCCCTGACATTTATTTTGATATCGAGGAACAGATAAAACTTGAACTCTCTGGGAGAGGAGCACCAAGCGCGATTGAGAGACTATATACAGTACGCGTTAACGCCAAGAAATATGAGCAGTTTCAACGTGCATCCTTGTATCTTAAGTGTTTTCTTTCTGTCAGAAAAGTTTCCATGGCAATTAAAGTGTTTGGCCTGAGAGTTCGCCTCAACACTCTGAGCCCATGTTTATGGCCGGACAGATCAGAGGCGTTTTATCGCCGATGTTTGCGTTGTAATGATGGTCCTGAACAATGCCACTGCGCTGCCATTCTCATTTCACATAATTTATTGCGCTTATAGGCCAAGGCTGGTGGAATGCTTTCAACTTTTACGATACAAAGTTGTGCCAAGAGCGTTTTTTCGCCCCCCTCTATTTCTCTGAGGGGTTTTCAAAAGGGAAAAGCAACACATGCTGTCATTCATGCCCTCGCTGCTCAGATGGGTCATTACGCTCATATCAGATCGGCGCGTTTGATGTGCCGAGTGACGGAGCAAAGTAAATGGCGAGCGCAAGTCTGTGAGAGATTTGCAACGCAGTGCGTTAATTAACGAAGGTCTATACCAATTAGGCTCCCATGATTGGTGTGTGAATGTCAGCGCAGTCACGCAGCTCGGGCCTCGGCGCAAAGTAACACCACTGTTCACTGAGCACAAAGAGCATAAACAAGCGCTGGCAGCAAGTGCAAAGTGTGCAAAGCTGGGCATCTCCAAACGCTTCTGGCTTTTCCAAAGATTTCTTCGTTTATTGAAACATCTATAGCCGTTTACCTCGATAGGTTGGAGTGAAACGATTTCCTTAAAGTTGAGAATGCGCTCGTAGTAAATTCTGACTAATCAATCTACCATTTCTTTTAAAGATTACGATTTCAGCTGGCAGTTGTTTTATTATAAACATGACAGTTCTAGTTGTTTGTCTTCGCCACACATGGTCGTAAACTGAATAATTTGAGGTTTTGACTCATCGGTTGTTGCTGTTTGTTGAACTTTAGGAAACATTTTCCTCTACGTCACATTTTAAACCTCGATTCAAGAACAATGTATTTTTAATGAAAGCTCTAGAAATCCTTGAACGAATGTACCGTACTTTCCAGTCTTTGAACCCCGCAGCTTATATACCGTATTTATGTTTATGTTTATTAAATTTGTTCATTTTTTTACAAAAGAAACAATACAAGACAATCTCATAAATGATAATGTACAAAATATAAAAAAATGAAAGGTAGCAGAAAGAAGAATAAATCTTATTATATCTGCCCCTTACTTCCAACAATCAGATTAAACAATAATAATCAACCATGTAAACAATAATAATCTTCAACCAACTTTTTCCAACAATCAGATTAAACAATAATAATCTTCAACCAACAGTACAAAATGACTAACTCTTTCTAATTTTCTAACTAATACAATACACATTACGCTATTTCATATATATATTTTTTAACACATTTGTTTTGATCATTTTCTTAAATGTAAACATTGACTTGGCATTTTTAACTACATTCTCCAAGCCATTCCATAATCTAATTCCCTGGATTGAGGTAGAACGTCCCTTCAAACTAGTTCTGAATTGTGGTTTTACAAACAACTCTGTCCCCTTAAGATTATAACAACTTTGTCTTTTAACAAAATGCATTTGGATATTTAAAGGTAATGCATTATTTTGAGCCCTATACATAACTGATAAAATATTATAGTCTACCAAATCATGGAACTTCAATAACTTCAGTTGATAAAATAATGTACTTGATGGATGACGGTAATGTTTTCTAGTGATAATTCTTACAGCTCTTTTCTGTAATACAAAAATAGGCTTTGTGATTGTTTTACACACATTCCCCCAAACATCAATACAATAGATTAAGTGTGGAACAATGATTGTGTTATACAACAAATACAGAGCTTTATCATTCAATAGGTCTCTGACTTTGTACAGTACTGCAATCGATTTAGCTATTTTTATTCTTACAGAATTTATGTGTTGTTTCCATGTCAGTTTGTCATCAATGATAACACCCAAAAACTTCACCTCACTCACTCTACAAATCTCAACATCCTCAATTTTGAGTGGAACATCAACAGTTTTCTTTTTATTACTGAATATCATGTAATTAGTTTTTTCTAGATTTAATGATAATTTATTTATTTTAAACCAAGTTTGTATCTTGACAAATTCTGTCTTTATCAATTCCAACATTTGTTCTATATCTTCACCTAAACAGAATTTTTTTTCAGCCATATAAGTCACAGTTTTTTGTATGATTTGCATGCCCTGCGACTTATAGGCCGAAACGACATATTTATGGATTTTTTCCTGTATTTTTGGCTGAGATATGACCGTTTCCCTTCATTCTGACTGAATTTTGTTGTTGTTGAGCAGTACCCCTTTCAGCCACTAGATGACAGCAGAGTAGTAGTAGCTGTAAGGCATGCTGTTGTATCATGTAATAGGTAAACGTGGCTATAATGAAAAATTTGTAAAAGTTCAAGACAAAAACTATTTTTGTCTTGAACTTTTTTTTAATTTACCATGTCCTGGATGACTGAGAATCTTCACCAGCTATTAATGACACAATCGGCCTGTCACAGTTCCTTCTGCTCGCTGCCTGGACCGACCGTCAAACCAGCTGCACCGCCCCGGCGAAATGCAGCTAATTTGACCATTAAAGTGCATTTATTAAGCAAACGTTAGACTGAGACACACTTCTGATATAATTTCGAGCAAACAAATAATTGTTTGTGTTAGTCTTGTTAAAGTCCTCCCGTGGCCACCATTTGGCAGCCTATCAATTTTTGGTACAAACCGGCCCACATTTCTGGGTTGTTAGCGGTGATGCATGCCAAATGTGACGTGTCAGTGGTGATGCATAATAGATGCGACTTATGCCTGGTACCCACTGCACAACTCGAAACGCGCCTGCCGCCCCCTTTTGGCCGCTGGTCACGGTCCCACTGGCCACTGAAGACCGTCTGATGACGCCCACTAGGGGGCAGCAGAGGGAGGGGTCTCTAGCTTGTTTTCCGGGTTCAGTTGTTGTGTTAACTGCACTTCCGACGGTCTTTGATGAGATAAAACGTTTTTTTTTTATGTTTGGGGTGATCTACACTGGAGAGAACAGCAGCCTGTCAGCAGCAACTGTAAAAATGCCACGTTTATTACCGGAGTTTGGTTCCAATTCATGGAGGGTCGATCCGGTAAGTTTAAAAAGTCCAAAAAAAGTCCCGTTGTGGTTGTGTAATCAGATAGCGAGGCTCTCCCGACTGTTTGCCGGATGCGTCGAGCCGCCAGAGATCAACATTTGGGACGTCGGCGGCTCGACGGCTAGGTTGATTTGGACGCGCGCGTGCCCGCGAAGGGAACTTGGGCTGCCGCCGCGCCGCTTTGATCACTCGAATCGCGCCGCTTCCCTGGTCGCCGTGACTCCACGCGTCTCCTCATAGACTTTGAATGTAAACCGGCCGCTTCAGCCGCCCGAAATCGGGGCAGTGGGTACTAGGCATTATACAGCCAATCAACATATTTATGGATTATCAACTTTATTAGACAAATATGGACTGATGCGACTTATAGGGCGGAGCAACGTGTCTGGCAGAAAATATGGTAATGATGCGACTAATTTATGGATTTTTATTTTGGACGGGCTAACAAGCTTCCTGCTGCCAAAAACATTTAACTTTGTCATACACTGGCACTTGCATAGCTGCCCAATATACGTTTCTCTTGGGGGTGGGTCCTCATGACTCAATGAGACTACTGTACTTCATTGTGGATGACTGCCTGTCACATGGCCTCAGAGAGGGATTATGGGTAAAATTGTTCATTGTTAATCAGTTCGTTTAGCTTTTTGTTGTTGTTGTGATTAGTCTGTTCTTGCTAGCTTAGTTCATGTGTTCATTATGCGTTAGTTTGTCATTCAGTAGAGTAACCATGAGTGAGGGAGGTAGTTGTTATTAAGATTTGTGGAGTTCACTCTGTTTGTGTTGAACAGCTCAATAGACTGCAAAACGCCCTCTGGTGGTTGAATCTTGATCTACAACAAGAGCTGTACATCTCAGTAGCTCTTAGCTGCCAATCATGTTACAATGTGAACACATGTGGCTTATATATGTGCATTTTTATTATTATTTAGTGTGCACAGCTTATATTCAGGTGCGCTTTATAGACTGGCAATTACGGTATCTCACCTCCTGCATCTCATGCCAAGAGCGTCACATGTTGAGATGAGGGAGTTGAAGCAGTTTTGGTCAAACATTGAGAATGTTACGCACACTCATAAGATTTGGCAAGATGTCACGCTTGGAGTATGTTGTAAATGATTCAGCTACAAGCACAACACGTTAGCTCAAAGACTTCATTAAAATATGAGCAGCGTTTAATAAAAATAAGTGGCAAAAGACAAAAATGTGAATAAAAACATGATGACCTAATGGTGACAGAGAAAATCAAAATTCAAGCTTCATAGTGCGGGGCTTACTTGAAACCTCATTGAGGCTAACATCGTGAGATCACGCACCTTTGGAGGCCGGGTTACCTGACCGAAAGAAGGTTCAAAGCTCATCCTGAAATTCCACTTCTGTTGCTCTCAACACTGGTGCAATTTGGTTAACGGCAGAAAAATGTCACTGGCTTTGGGTTGCGTATCCGTGTTTAAACAGGTTCTAATTGTAATAACATGTTGCGCCTTTTTTTTTTTTTTCATGTTGGACAGATCAAGAGAACAAACACTCCATTAATCGATGAGACTACATTAGGTAGTTAGTAATGAGGTGAATGTTTGAAAAGTAAAAGCAATAATGACCCAGATGTTTAGCTTTTGTATATATAATTATGCATTTATTGACAAGGATGATACAAGTCTGTTGTGGGACACTCGCAGGTCTCACCAGCGAACAGATGGGTCTTCAGTTTACTTAGCGGACCTCCTGGTCCTCTTATCCCAGGAGAAGTTTGCTCCGTAGGATTTCACTCGGGGCTTTGAGGTCCTCTTCTCTGTGACTTCATAGCTCCAACCTGAAGGACAAACAGAGTGAGTGATGAGGATGAGAACGTCCCGTTTGTTCACTTTGGATGAGTTCCAGCAACAATGAGGTGTCTTGTAGACATCGACAGGCTGCGTGTCGTCAGAACATCTCTAATCATTTTCATGGTGCAATAAACAGAAGAGGGCCGGTTTCCCTTGCTTGGTTTCAACAAACTTTCCCAGATGGTTCAGTTCTCTGAGTCAAAGTGAACTTGACTGCTGCGGGACAGAAAACACATCAGTCACGATTAACTCCAGCCGGCCTGTTTTCAGCTGTCGGTCAAGCCTTCAGCACTAGTCCCTCACAGCTTTAATCAGTCTGAGGCCTCCAGTTTAGTGTCTAGATTTTACTACCATCTCTTTCCTCTAGTGACAGTACTGGGGATTAAAGGGAAAAATATATATATTCCATTTAATTCTTATTAATTTAACAAAATAATTACAAACCAGATTCCAAAAAAGTTGGGACACTAAATAAATTGTGAATAAAAACTGAATGCAATGATGTGGAGATGGCAAATATCAATATTTTATTCATATTAGAACATAGATGACAGATCAAAAGTTTAATCTGAGTACAGGTAAATGTAACATTTTAAAGGAAAAATATATTGATTCAAAATTTCACAGTGTCAACAAATCCCAAAAAAGTTGGGACAAGTAGCAATAAGTGGCTGGAAAAAGGAAATTGAGCATATAACGAACAGCTGGAAGACCAATTAACACTAATTAGGTCAATTGACAACATGATTGGGTATAAAAAGAGCTTCTCAGAGTGTCAGTGTCTCTCAGAAGCCAAGATGGTAAGAGGATCACCAATTCCACCATTGTTGCGCAGAAAGATAGTGCAGCAATACCAGAATGGTGTTACCCAGCGTAAAATAGCAAAGACTTTTAAGTTATCATCATCAACCGTGCATAACATCATCAAAA
The DNA here is from genome assembly GCA_038048925.1 of Garcialebias charrua. Lineage (NCBI taxonomy): Eukaryota > Metazoa > Chordata > Actinopteri > Cyprinodontiformes > Rivulidae > Garcialebias > Garcialebias charrua. Next base: position 23,795 of record JBBPBX010042553.1, read on the forward strand.
GATTCAGAGAATCTGGAACAATCGCTGTGCGTAAGGGTCAAGGCCGTAAAACTCTACTGGATGCTCGTGATCTCCGGGCCCTTAAACGTCACTGCACCTCAAACAGGAATGCCACTGTCAAGGAAATAACAGAATGGGCTCAGGAATACTTCCAGAAAGCATTGTCAGTGAACACAATCCACCGTGCCATCTGCCGTTGCCAGCTGAAACTCTACAGTGCAAAGAGGAAGCCATTTCTAAGCAAGCTCCACAAGCTCAGATGTTTGCACTGGGCCAGGGGTCATTTAAAATGGAGTGTGGCAAAATGGAAGACTGTTCTGTGGTCAGATGAGTCACGATTTGAAGTTCTTTATGGAACACTGGGACGCCATGTCATCCGGACCAGAGAGGACAAGGATAGCCCAAGTTGTTATCAACGCTCCGTTCAGAAGCCTGCATCACTGATGGTATGGGGTTGCATGAGCGCTTGTGGCATGGGCAGCTTGCATGTCTGGAAAGGCACCATTAATGCAGAGAACTATGTTCAGGTTCTAGAACAACATATGCTCCATCTAGACGTCATCTCTTTCAGGGAAGACCCTGCATTTTTCAACAAGATAATGCCAGACCACATTCTGCAGCAATCACAACATCATGAGAAGGACGTAGGAGAAGGATCCGGGTACTGAAATGTCCAGCCTGCAGTCCAGATCTTTCACCTATAGAGAACATTTGGCGCATCATAAAGAGGAAGGTGCAACAAAGAAGGCCCAAGACGATTGAACAGTTATGCCCCTTTTCCACCGGTCGGCTCGGGTCGGATGTTACGTGTGCGTCGCAGAGACCCCCTTTCATCCTTTCCCACCGGATATTCCGTGCTGAGCCGCGCGAGATTTCCTGAGATTTTCGGGCCGGTTTCAGAGGTGTACTGAGGCGAGCTGACCCGCTCCGGAAGGAGGGAGGAGGAGACACGAGCTGTTTTCACGGAAGAGAGGGACGCGATCACTGCAGGACTTACATGATAAACACGGTAAAAACAATTATTATTTTTTAAATTTATAGCAAAGATGGGTCTTCAGCTGAACGTGTCCTTAATAAAATCACGTACTGCTCAAAACTGCACGATTTTAAAAAGTAGTTTCGCCACGAGCAACACGCGGCGCGCGGGCGGCTTTATGTCTTTAAATGTAGCTCAATGAACAGATATAAAATATATTTCATATCTGACTTTATAGTACGAGGGTTCCTGAGCTTAACCACGCTTTAATATTGTCACGTAGTGGTCAAATATGCTGCATTTAAAGTAGTTTCGCTTTGACTTTTTCCAAAACCTGTGCTTGCACAACGAAAATAAATTATAAAAATTCGAATTTTATTTCAAATAACTCCAACAGGATACATTTCGTATATGAACATGTTGTGATCACACTAGATTTTTTTGAAAAATATCAGCTATGTGGTTTTTGATAGAATTGATAATATGTGATACAAAGTAGAAGGGAGAAAATTAATGGTGGTAGCTTGACACAGTTATGTCTATAAAACATTGAATTTTATTTCAAATAACTCCAACAGGATACATTTCGTATATGAACATGTTGTGATCACACTAGATTTTTTTGAAAAATATCAGCTATGTGGTTTTTGATAGAATTGATAATATGTGATACAAAGTAGAAGGGAGAAAATTAATGGTGGTAGCTTGACACAGTTATGTCTATAAAACATTGAATTTTATTTCAAATAACTCCAACAGGATACATTTCGTATATGAACATGTTGTGATCACACTAGATTTTTTTGAAAAATATCAGCTATGTGGTTTTTGATAGAATTGATAATATGTGATACAAAGTAGAAGGGAGAAAATTAATGGTGGTAGCTTGACACAGTTATGTCTATAAAACATTGAATTTTATTTCAAATAACTCCAACAGGATACATTTAGTATATGAACATGTTGTGATCACACTGTGTTGTTTAAAAAAAAAAAACAGTTTCTGGACGAGTAGGATTCTGGACCCCGCCCACAGAAGGGGTACAAAAAAGCTGTGGAAACAGAACATAGATGTGACCCGACCCGAACTGAGCCGACCTGAGCCGATCCAACCCGAGCCGAGCCGAGCGGTGGAAAAGAGGCATTATTAGAGGCCTGTATTAGACATGAATGGGAGAGCATTCCTATTTCTAAACTTGAGAAACTGGTCTCCTCTGTCCCCAGACGTCTGTTGAGTGTTGTAAGAAGAAGGGGGGATGCCACACAGTGGTAAAAATGGACTTGTCCCAACTTTTTTGGGATTTGTTGACACCATGAAATTTTGAAACAACATATTTTCCCTTAAAATGATACATTCTCTCAGTTTAAACTTTTGATCTGTGATTTGTGTTCTATTCTCAATAAAATATTAGATGTTGGCACCTCCACATCATTGCATTCAGTTTTTATTCACAATTTGTTTAGTGTCCCAACTTTTTGGGAATCTGGTTTGTATGTAAACCTAATGTATTAATGCATGTGTAGTGGACCTAACCGTGGCCAACTGGGATGCAGGATTACCCCTTCGTCTCTTTGAACTGTCCCAGTGATGCCTTTTGCCGGTCCTCTCAGTAAAAGAGACATTTAACACAATTTATTCCATTTAGTTGGAGTCTAAGAACATAATCTCTCACAAAGACACTATTTCTACTCTTTTAATTATGTTATAATACAAATGTAATCTAAATGTCACCTGTGTTATTCATATGAGCAGTTGTTGTACGTTACAATATGTTCATGATCACATTTGTTATATGCTGGTTTATTCTGCAGTACTGATGGTGCTCAAACCGTGTGGTAGTTCAAACTGTGTGTCAAGCTGAACTTCTCAGTTTTGTTTGGAAGTTATAAAAGTAATCTTATAACTGGCTCCTCAGTTCTAGACACTTTCCCAAAACAATTCTCTCTGCTTTTCTAAACAGAGTCTCTGTTAACTTTGAATTTCTAAGTCTCACTCTTAAGGGCGAGATACACTCGAGCGTCCTCACGATACGCCAATACGCAGCGTACGTACGCCCCGTACGCAGCGTAGCCCCGCGTAGCCCCTCAGGGCAAGTACGCGCAAAAGTATTTTTTTACTACGCATACGCGATTCGCATACGCGATGCGCGGTGTCTGATCTAAACTTCCCCGGCGCCGGACTGTTTTGTATGTTACACAAATGAAATAAATTCCTCTTTTTTATCGCTGATCGGGCCTTTTCTTTTGTTTTTTTGCCTAAAGTCAAGTAACCGCTTCTTCCTCCGTTCACTCGATGAATGAAATGAATGAATTCAGGTCCTACCTGGGTGCGCAATGTTTTATATATTCCCTGGTGGGCTGTGGTGGGCTGTGGGCTGCAGGAAAAGCACTCCGTGCTCAGCTGCTCATATTACAACAAGGAGAACGCGAGCGTTTGGAGCGAAAAACTAGCGGAAGTGACGATCGGAAGTGACGGTACGGAGGAAATGACGTTAGAATTTGGAGCGAAAACACGAGAATCTACGCGAGAACGAAAGCCGAGTGTAGCAGCGGCTCCGTATACGCGCGTATACGGAGTCTGCTTCAGTGTATCTCGGGCTTAACTCCCTTCCACTGGTCCACGACCAATCAGGAGACTGAGTTTCTGATCTCAACACTTTTAGGAAAAGCGTTTGCTTCCGTGAACGCTTCAGTCGGGATGGACAGAACTGTCATGTTCTCTTTCACAGCTAGATAAACTTTAGCACTTTGAGATTTTTATTAATGAAAAGTGCGTTATAATTTGAATTCATTATTATTATTATTATTAAACTGCAGTCATAAGTCAAAGACTGGTTCATCAGCTCAGAATTTATGGAATGCCTCCATAAATTCAACAGAGCTATAAGCTCAAAGTTCTTAATGAACTTTCCTTTGAGGAACGTCTTGTCTTGAAGTCAACCAGGAGGTGACACTACTGTATTTTTGATGATCCACGCGAACCCCAGGAGACGTTGAAAGTAAACGGACTAGTTCGGGTACACCGGACCTGCAAGGACTTTGTACGTCTGAAAGGCTGGTGTCTTCTCTTACCAGGCTGTCATCTTAAAGGTAATGAGTCAGCTGTTTACAAACGTACCTGGGATTCAGCAGAAGTCTGATGGAAAGTGTCATTTCTGGTCATATACTCAAGATAATTACCGTAACTTCTTTTAAACTATTTCTTCCTCTCCTCCTATTTCCTTCTTCCCCTATCTCATTTTAAGCTGGTAACTAAATTTTAAGCTAAGAGCCTACGGATAAAAGTAATATGTCAACTCATTACTTATGTCTGTTGTTTACAATTAAATTTGCTGATGAGTTTAATTTGTAAGAAATTGAAATCAGTCAAACAAGTGTAATGGTGTTAAATTTAGTGATTTATTGTTAAATAAAAGGCAGTGTCTCTGACATGTAAACTATATTTAACGTTTCCATCGTCACTTTATGTTTCACCATCCATCATTCATGGTCACAGAGTGTTATGGTAATCCTGAAAAGAAATAGAATCCGTGAATTACTATTCAACCTGAATAAGTAATTAATTAAGGTAAAGTGTGTCAG
>JBBPBX010042555.1:0-23131 GCA_038048925.1 Garcialebias charrua
TATATATACATATAATTATATATTTATATATACTGTATGTGTATATATTTATATATTATATATATATATATATATATATATATATATATATTTAAAACTTTATGTGCATGTTAGCTTATATTACTAGCTTGAAATACTTGCAGTAGTTAATTCAAATTCATCCTGCTGCATTGTTATATCCGTCTCTCTTCAGGACTTTGTGAATATTATAATTACTTTTTCACTGTGCATGCTTTTAGTATACGTACAGTAGTTTGTTCTTTGATTTTTAGCAAGTCAAATCTGCTCTTCTCATCCTGAGCACTTCATTGTACTGTTAACTCTGTGTTAACCTGTATAAGACAAATAAACACAAGTTGAACTTGATGGGGAGTTCCTCTCAGTTCTTGGTGAACACCGACCATGAATGGCAGAGCAGAGCAGTCATGGACCAGCAGGAACACATCAGGAGGTCAGATGATGCAAAGCTGGAAAAAAAACCACCAAGTGTTCATATTTACCTACAAGTAAAAAACCAAACGGAGAACTCTTTATGAGAGTTATGCTTTAAAATAAATAATTACATCTCAGGAAATAAAAGTTTAATTGAAGTGAAACAGTTCTGGTTTCATATTAAAGGAAACAGCAGAGAATATTTCAGAGGTGTAACAGCCCTGAAGTTACTAAGAGTTTACAAACATATTTACAAATTAGAAAACATATGTTAAAATCGGAATATTATTTTAAAAGTATGTAGTTACAAACTTTTATTAAATCACTCATCATGACTCCAACATTAAATCTACAAGTGGAGTCGAGTCATATTCATGTTTCTTACTGAGCTGCAGCTGCTGTGTTCTCCTCCTCCTCGCTGTCTTCTCTGCCAAAGCCCCGGTCATGGAAGTGGAAGGGACACTCGAACAATGCAGGTACAGCTCATTTTTAACCACTGTTTGATGCTGGCTCTTGAATATTCTGAGGTTTAAAACGCCAGCTACAACCGAGTGTTAGCTTTAAGGCTAACTCGGTTAGCCACGAACTCTGGCATTAAAATATAAAAAACTAAGCGCTCTATTGTACCTGCTATTCACTGGACACAACGGCACACAACAAATCTCTCTTGTTGTACCAGTAGCTCGCAGATAATTTATCTTTTGTGTCTTTTACATGGTCTAGTTCTAGAAGCTACCGCTAAAAACAACTGCTGTCGACCAGAACCGGAAGTGAAGCCTACGGGTCACATTTTAACGGAAGTACGTCACCACTACCCGTGGCATATAGGCTATTACAGTAAGAACTTTATTCCTGATTTCAGTCGTAAGGTGGCTCCTCTGAGAAGCCTGATTTCAGCTGTGGGATATAAAAATTATGTATCCCCACTGTAGTGGACAAAGGAAGCTGACAGGGCGTTTGTTGAAATTAAACACGCTTTGTTTGATGCGTGTTCTCTGCACTGTTCTGATTACTCTTTGCCATTTCACTTAGATGTGGATGAAAAAGACGGATTTGTGAATGCCGTCTTGTTTCAAAGAGGGAAAGCTGACTCTGACAGACACGTTTTGATGTATTATAGTTCTAAATTAGATCAAATTGAAGTTGGTCACCCTATCTGTGTGAGACATGTGGCGGCCATTAGAAAGTGTTTCAAAAACAGCATACATCACAATGGGAAATGAAGTTTTTGTTCACACAATTCATGACGTAAAATCGTTTTTGGACTCTCAAGCATTCACATTTTCAACACAAAGAACAGAAAACCTCAGAAGATTATTACATAATTCACATATACATTTTATAAGCCAAGGGATAAATATGGCTGCACAGATGGACACCACACAAAATCATAACTAAATTAGTGACACCACAGAGGAAATTAGATTACATGAAAACCTTTCTAAAGATGTTTTAGAACAGCCAGACATGATACTATTCTGTGATGGGCATAGTCATCGAAATGAAGCAGGAGCATTGGTCATTGCTTTTGCTGTGGTGGAAAGAAAGGACAAAGGTTTTGTTGAACTCAAAGCAGAAGTGATGAAACAACCAGCTTCCGCACAATTAGCTGAGCTAAAAGTTCTGACAGAGGCTTGTAATGTTGCAGCAGGGAAAAAGGTTAATATTTACACAAACTCAGCTTATGTTTTTCAAGCAGTCTATGTCGACCTCTGTCACTAGAGGAGGAAAGGATTTGTCACCTCGTCTGGAGAGCCAGTCAGACATTTTAAACAATTACTGGAATTGTATTATGCATTACAGCGACCGAGACAAGTGGCAGTAGTTAAGTGTAAGGGCCATCAGAAAATTAATCATTTTATCGCTAAGGGAAACCATGAAGCAGATCAGGCTGCTAAAAAAGCTGTAGGCTATATTTTAAGGTCACAGATGGTCCAGGGACATGAGAAAAAGAATTCTGAAGAGTATTTTAAAAAGGAATTTACTCTAGAGTATATTAGAGAGTTACAAAATGCAACCTCTCCACAAGAGAAGCAAACATGGTTAAACCGTGGAGCTAAAAAGGATTGTGAACAAATTAGGAGAAATCATGAAGGAAAAATAGCAGCTCCAGCTGGGTTGTTCAACCTGTTATGCCAAGAAGCTCACAGCAGGGGGTACTGTAGTACCTCAAAACTGATTGACTTAATCTCACAGAGTTGGTGGAACCCATATGTTTTTTCTATTGCAAAATATTTTGTACAGACTTATGAAATATGTTGTCACCATAATCCAAAAGTGGCACTTAAAACTGGACTGGGTGGTTTTCCAATGCCTCAGGCACCATGGAAAGAGATTGTGATAGATTTTACTGACATGGGTGTTGAAAATATAGTAAATGGAAAAAGATATTTACTCGTCTGTGTAGATCCATTTAGTAGGTGGGTGGAAGCGTATCCAACTAAAACTGAAAAGGCAAAAGAAGTGATAAAGTGGTTGACAAGGTAGTTGATCTCCAGATTTGGAGTTCCTTCAGTGATCAGATCAGATAATGGGACTCATTTTGCAAACGAGGAACTAAAAGAAGTTGAGAAATTGTTTGGCATTCGACATAAGTTTGGGACTGTCATCCTTCCTTACAAGGTTTGGTTGAACGTGCTAGCAACACCCTTAAAGAAGGGTTGGCAAAGGTTTGTGCAGACAAAAAATTAAAATGGCCTGACGCTAGAGCTGTCATCGGGCCGGAAATCCACGGCCCTACCCTACCCGAGCCCTTAGTTTAATTACCCAAGCCCGAGGGAGCCCGCTGATTTCCTAGAAATCACCGCCCGACCCGACCCTACCCGATTAAAAAAAAAAAAAAAAAAAAAACACTACGTTTAAGCTTTTACTGCGTTCTCCCACTCAGCAAAAGAACTTGATGTTGTTCTTCTGTGTTTTGATGGAGGAGGTGTGAGCGCGCTGCTCGCGGTGACTTTTGAAGCTTCAGGAATGTCAGGAATGCGGCTACTTGTTCCGCCGCAGATGAGAGCAGTGTGCGGACGTGAGCGTGCACCTGACGCACGTCAGCTGGTGACATCATTTTGAGCTTGTTAAAGTTAGGCCACAGAAATAATGCAACTCTGTGCAAGTCGTGGATAATAATTTTGCGCTCCAGCACTTCTGCATGTGCGGCGCAGAAACGCCTGCTGCGGAGAGTCTGTGTGTGAGGACTGGCAGTGTTGCTTCAGTTTCTCATTCCAGAGACAAACCAGGTTGATGGTGGGATATTTGTCACCCTCCAGTTCTCTCTGTGCACGGTAAAATGGTTCGAGAAATGTCACTAAAAAGTCCAGCATGTCGGGGGAGACGCTGTCCAGGCGCGCCTGCTCTCTGGCTGAGTTGCGCAATTTAGTGGCTGCGCTCAGTGCGCTGCGGTTTTCACCATCTAAATTCACTCTATTAATTATTTCCTCATCAGTAAACTTACTGCCTTATATTCTTTACAAGCAGATTAAAACAATTTTATATTGTGTGCATTTTTATTTAGTTTTGTTTGTGCTGTATGATTAAAAAAAACCACATCAAAGCCCGAGCCCGACCCGGCCCGCCAATCAAACGCAAAAATATGGCCCGAGCCCTACCCGAAGTCGGGTAGGGCTCGGGTAGGGTCGGGCTCGGGCGAAGAAACGACACCTCTACCTGACGCTCTACCTATAGTGTTGTTCAACTTAAGGTCAACTCCAAACACTACTCTGAATGTAAGCCCACATGAGATACTTACAGGGAGAAAGATGCCATGTCCTTTCACCCATCCCTTGCCTTCAGAAAGTACTATGTTACAATTATAACATTATGACATATCAGAGTACTTGAAGAGGCTTAATAATACTGTAATGAGCATTTCTCAACCGATTCAATTGATCCAGACTGAAGAGGGAGAACAACACAGTGCCCTTGTGGATACAGGTGACTGGATTCTAAGAAAGGTAGCACGTTTTAACTGGTCGCAGCCAAGATGGAAAGGCCCTTGGCTGCCGTAACTTCTCACTGTGTAAAAATTTGGCTGACTAAGGATAAGCTCAGTAACTGGATTCATAAGACACACTGTGTGAAAAGCTCTGACCCTTCTCTACGCACTCTACAGCAGGTACAAGACGACTTGGCTGAGCTGAGCGCGTCTGAGGAGCTGAGCGTGTCTGAGGAACTGGGTGTGTCTAAGGAGCTTTCGTTAAACTCAAGAGTACGTCTACCATTAAGTCAGCTAAGAAATATATTTTTAAGTGTTTATTTAGCTAAATTTAAAGAAAGAAAGCGTCCGGTTTGACCCGCCTGGCGCCTGCCAGCTGATTTGAACATTTCGTTAAGCTCAGAAGCACGTCTGCTATGAAGTCAGCTAAGAAATATATTTTTTCTCGCAAAGAAATAATTGTTTTACCGTGTTTCCTTGTGAAGATCTTCGTACTCGCTTGCTTCTGTCGCCGCCATCTTGATTAGGGTAAATGAGGCGCTGACGCGTCGCGTGGTGATGACGCGTATTAAACACCGAGGCGTATTGTGTACGTTTTTTTCTTGTTTATTGTTAATAATTGGACAAAGCGGATTAAACACCGGAGCGTATAATCCTCCGGCGAATACGGTATGTTGAAAATGCTGCAGAACAAGTAAAGTATAAAGATTACGTTGTTTGTGCGAAGGCCAGGCCAGCGTTATTGATGATGACCTCACCTCTTTCAAATAATTCATGTTTTCACTGCATGTTGGAACTACATATGAAGGAAAACCCCTCTGACAGATGCAAAAGCTTGGAGAAATATTTTTCCATGGCTCCCAGAGATGGAATCCCACCTGTTTTCACTCCAGTGAGAAATTCTTACACCTGTCTGGTCAGGAAAATTCAGGGAGGTACGTCTGTAGGTAATATTGAATCAAGTTGATGTAAGTTGAATGTGAATGTTTCAGCTTGGACAAACATGACAAGATTATCTGTTGCACGAGCAGATGTCTACTGGTTTTGTGGTGGGAGGACTTTGAGAAATGCATTATCTCAGAGATGGTGAGGAATTTGTACACTCGTTTCTCTAATTTCTCCAGTTAAGATGGTGAATTTAACAGGACAGGATTTGGAAACTTTCAGAAGTACACATGTGATTGGTGAGTTTGACAGGAGAAAGCGTGACCTGTATGTAGATTCTCCAGCGTATATTAATGCAATCGGGGTCCCCCAGGGTGTCCCAGATGAATACAAATTAGTTGATCCCGTTGCAGCTGGGTTTGAGTCTATAATTCCATCTATTACAGTTAACAAAAATGTAGCCAGGATTAATTACATTCATTTTAATGTTCAGAGGCTGAATAATTTGACAAGAGATGCACTAGAGGGCGCTTACCAACAGCTTGCGGCAACATCCTTAATGGCTTATCAAACTAGATTAGCTGTGGACTTTTTGTTGGCAGAGAGAGGTGGTGTCTGTTCCATGTTTGGGCAAGAATGTTGTACATTCATCCCAAATAACACAAGTCCAGATGGTTCATTTACAAGAGCTCTAGATGGCTTGAAATCTTTGTCTGAGGAGTTAGCTGAAAGCTCGGGAGTTCAGAACCCTCTGAGTGAGTGGTTCATCTCTACTTTTGGAAAGTGGAGGGCTGTTGTCGTCACAGCTGTGATTACAATATTTGCAGTTGTGGTTATGTTAATTTGTTGTGGATGTTGCTGCGTTCCTTGCGTGAGGCATTTTTTGTTTGAGGTGCATCAGTAGGGCAGTGGAAGACAGGTTTCCTAAACCACCTTCCTATCAGATGACCGTTCAGGCAGGAGAGGTTTTCCCCTTACAGGTGTCTATGATGAAGAAGATGACGTGGCCTGACGTGGCAAACCATCCCCAGTTCATATTCTTTGCTAAGGTTAACACATACCAGAAATGTAGATTCCACAAACTGGAGGCGTGACTTTTGATAGGAGGGACAGTCCGCTTGATTTTATTGTTTTTATTTTTTATTTGTTTTATTTGTTCGTTCTTACATTTATTTTTTGTCTTTTGTTTTTGTTTGTTCTTTATTACTTTTCTTATTTGTTTTGTTTATTTCTTATTACATTTATTTTTATTCTTTGTTTTTGTTTGTTTTCTTTGTTTGTATTTTCTTACATTTATTTTCCTTAGCTTTTATTAGTTTTTTATCACGTTTCCAGCATATAAGCTCTGACAGTCACCGTATATTTTATTACGTAGTTTTATTACCATTTAGTATTGATGCTTATTTTTATATAAGGGTTATATAATATTCTCCAAAGTTACCCACTCTGGGTGGGTAACTTTGATGTAGGACTACTGCGGGGTGGGAATGTTAGAGATTTCCAATGTGTATACAGTTTTAATTGCATTTTCACATAGTACATATAGGATTTTGTTGACATGATGGTTGTCATGTCAAAAGGGGAATTGAAATATATTTCTATCAGTATTAAATATATTATGTTCTAAGATTTGTGTTCACCTAAATCCTGCCATATAATGTGAAATATATCTAAGGCGGAACCTTTTTCTTCCGGGCTTTGTTTTCAATAGGGAAGAGTTTTTAGTTACATGCCTGCACCAATCAACAGCCCTGACACTTTTTGTTTACATCAAGTTGATAGCTTATTGGCTGAAAAGCTGGCTACGTGGTAGTGTAGGGCTGTCCCGATGCAGTTCCAAGGCGGTTCCAGGGTCCACGAGGCAATGACGACATCCGGGGGTATATAAACGTAGCATCAGTAGGGCAGTGGAAGCTTTTGAAGACTTGTGTGTGGACTTTGTGATCGGCGTGAGGTCTGTTGCAGCTGCAAATTTCCTTCTTATATGTACAATACAGTAAACCTTCAAATAACGTGCACATTCGTTTCAGAGCTTCCTTCAACTTTTGAACCGTAACAGACGTGAACTCTTGTCAATCAACCAGAATTCCAACTTTCATCTGCACAAACAAGCACATATTAACAGTTTGAACAGTTTACTTACAGTGCAAGAAGTTAATCCACCGAAGGAGACGTCTCTCTGTAGCTGCATCCAGCTCGAACGAGAACCGTAACTGAAAACTGGTTTAAAAAGCGCGCGTGCGTAAATGAACATCCGCTTCGAGAGCTGATTCAAATGAGGCAGGCGGAGCAATCCAAAATGCCTGGAGCACATACGCTGACCTGAACCCTGCCGGACTCGTTACGTTGACACTGTAGGGGGTCGCTCGAGTTTCGGCTGAGCGCTGTTCCGGGTTGGAGCTGCCCCGGACGCGCAAGGGCGGACACGCTGGGCGGACCAAAACAGGTTAGAAGGCGGGTCCGCCCCGCAGTCAGCTGCTATGAGGGCTGGATCGTGAACTACAAACTACCGGATTATTGATTGATGGACCTTTAATCATCCGGGATTCAAGAACTCTTGGGTGTAATCAGGATCTGTTTTGTTGTGTGTATTATGCTGATCTGTTTTCTTGTTGCTGTATTCATCTGTGTTCATCTGTGACCATCTGCTCATACAAACTCATGTTCGTGCTGCTGTGTATTACTAGTTGATGCTTTTCTTAGTTAGCTGTGTATTACTAGTTGATGCTTTTCTTAGTTAATTCTAGATGTTATTACTATTTTTCTCTTTCATTTGTTGTTGGATGTAACTGGGACCTCGTGTACATAATCTTGTTTTCATCTCATGTACCACATGCGGTGCAAATGACAATAAAGACTCTCTGACTCTGATTTTGTCTATTGGTTGTAATTAGGGTCTGTTTTGTTGTGTGTATTTTGTCTATTGGTTTAAAGATCTGAAGCTCTCGGCCCTGACCTCTAAATGATTTTTCAGAATCTGTTGGAATCCTGGCAAAAACCAATGCTGATTTGTTCCTGTTTTTGATTTTGTACATCTACCTTATACAGTAATGTTTGCTAGTTTTTGCTACTTTTTCTTTTAATGTACTTGTACCATTGCTGTTCATCATTCTTTAGTTTATAGCAGGTCGCTTTCGTAAATGAGCCCTCGAGGCTCAATAAGATTTACCTGAGTAAATAAAGGTTGAATGAATGAATGAATGTCTATTGGTTATACTCAAAGACAATGATTATTATTACAAACAATATTATTATAAATACCTTCCTAAGTCTATATAATACAAACAACTTAAAACTTGCTTCTTGTCTGATGGTGTTTTATTCACACAACAGGCTCCTCAGCTGAACCTTTTCTGACTGCCCATTTACCACATCTGGCCATGGTCAGGCGCCTAGCCTTAATGAGCGTTACACATCACCCAAAAATCCAGGAAGTGCTCAGTATGCTTGAGCGGGAAGACAGAGGAGATGGAAAACAGATGAAGCCAACGCGAAGATACGAAAGCGGAGCGGAAAAACGTAAAAAGACTTTAAAGGATAGTTGTACCTTATTAAAGTAGAGAAAAAAAACGGTTGTTTTTATTGTCTAGTTCCCAGTATTAGAGTATGAACATGAAAATCTTTTACCTTCAGGGCAGGGCCTAATGGTACATTTAGGCTGACTTGGGGGAGGGCCCCTTTACAAAGGTTTGCCTGGGAGACACGCCACTGGCTCTGTGGATGTTAAAACGATGGCCCAGTTCCCTCTGGGTACATCCAGTAGACAGGTAGGTGAGGAAAAGAAAAAGCTCATCTATTGGCAGCAGTTTCTGGACAGAAAATTAATAAAATATTAGTTCAAAACCAGCATTCTCATATGTGTGTGTGCGTGCGTGCGTGCGTGCGTCTAACTTAAAGTTGGTCTGGTAAAACGGGTTTCAGTAGTTGTACTCATGTCGGTTTTCTTTGCTCTGGTGACCCTGCTCTGGTGACCCTGACCATTTTAGCTGTTGCTGCCTCGATCAAGTTCCAAAACGCCTTCAGATGCTCATATGAGGGGAACCTAAAACACAATTAAAAAAACAAAAATAGAAAATGTCACTCTCCACATTTATAACTGTGAAAACAGTTTCAAAATGTTGTCACTGTAAAACTAAGATCATAAACATCTTTCTTTGAAATTTTATGTGAAAGATCCACAAAAAGTGGCTCACATTTGTAAAGCTAGATTTAATAGGTGGAAAGAAAATTATACATGATTTGAAGGTTTTTATTTTTACTATAAACTGAAAACTGTTTTGAGCTCAAATGTTCATTCCCCTTAAAGATCCACTGACGTGATTTTTCTACTATTCATCAAATTGCTCAAAATATATATATTTTATCATTTAAATATGTTAGTTTTTGCAAACAAAATGATAAATCACTTTAATTTTGCTTTAAAAGTGATTTTGAACTTCAAGCTGTGTTTAATCGTGGGAAATCCGTTTACACCCGAACGCACCATCTGTGATGTAATGTCCAGAGTTGAGGCAGAGCTCTGAGCTTGTCACGGTGTGCGCAGCTCCACATGAAGGTCAGTCTGATACAGCATCAGACCTAAATTAGATCCTGTTGTTTCTTGTTCCATCACCCAAACTATTTTCTGCTTCCCAAAATGAAGACAAATAGCTCAAATCTTCACCTAGATTGATAAATTAGTCAAGTTTTAAAATGTCCGCTATTGAAGAGACTGGAGCCCTCTGCCTCTCACTCTGGACATTACATCACAGATGGTGCGTTCAGGTGTAAACGGATTTCCCATGATTAAACACGGCTTGAAGTTCAAAATCACTTTTAAAGCAAAATTAAAGTGATTTATCATTTTGTTTGCAAAAACTAACATATTTAAATGATAAAATATATATATTTTGAGCAATTTGATGAATAGTAGAAAAATCACGTCAGTGGATCTTTAAATCAGAGAGTAACTTCTAGCCTTCAGAAGTTTCCTGGTGATTGCTAATGGCATTGTGTGTAATCTAATCATAGCAACCAAATATTTTCACCGACCTGAGGCTGTCACTAGCTGCTTTATTTGTATTTGACATTAGTTTACACACAGGTGGACTAGTCATTTCATTTGTAATCATTATAGCAATTTCTGAAGGAATATTGGTTACAGAAAAGGGAGCTGATTACTCTAACAATCCACAGTTTTCAGTATAATTTGCAAATACTACTACTACTACTGATAATAATAATAAAGGTGGTAATAATAATAATAATAATGTGTTAAATTATGTACAATTTTATTTCCACTAGTAAAATTGTGTACTTGTGTTGGTACTTGTGTTGGTCTCTCAAAGAAAATTACAATAACATTGTTTTTGGTTGTAATGTGACAAAATATAGGATAGTTCAAAGCGTATTAATTTTTTTACAGAGACTAAGATATTTAGATTTTACAACTCTGACCTGGTGTAAAATCTGATGTCTTCTGGTGAGGCAGAAAAACGTTCCAGTCCAAATGGCTTTTCCAGACTACAGGATCGGAGCTGCTCTTTTAGCTGCTATATTTCTCTCAGCATGGGTGATACTGATCCCGGTCCACACACACAGTTCTGCTCGCGCCGTAGTCATGGTCCACGACCATAGGTACCATAACGAGTGGTTCATTGTCCTCAGTTGGATCCTCCGAATCAGATTCTGGATCAGGTTCTGGTCGACATCTGCGCTCCCAAACACCCGCGCGTCTCTTCCTGCTGTATTTGTTCCACTCAAATGATGGAACCGACCCTGCTGCTAAAATTCGTCTTCCATTTTCTGTGGTATCAAAAAAGGCGTTCAATACAGGATCAACTGGACTTTATTTGTTGCAGAAAACGTTTCGACTTCTGTCCAGAAGTCTTTTTCAATTCTGGACAGAAGTCGAAACGTTTTCTGCAACAAATAAAGTCCAGTTGATCCTGTATTGAACGCCTTTTTTGATTTCATCATGTCCTGGACGACTGAGAATCTTCACCAGCATATTTTCTGTGGTACTTATTTCGTTCTTCAGGAAATGTCGGCTACAAACCTTGGTGTGAGGTGTTACAGTAAATCCCTCTCTTCAGATTTTTTGCAGCCATGACAAACGAAGGCTCGTCTCCTTAGGGAAACGGTGGAAGCTCAAACAGCTATTATAGCGGCCTGAAGCCGAGCAGAGCGGCACACAACAGTGCTCAATAGACCCACACACCGTCGTCTGAAATCGAAAGCTGCCACGCACGTTATATTTGGATTTAACTGACGCAGCGACACTCATTTTCGTTGTTTATCTCTGAGATGACAGGATACACACAGGGATTAAACCGGAAACTAGCATGCCGACCTCCTGTCAATGCGGAAGTGATTCACTATGCTTGTGGTTTGCAAAGTTTTAAGTTGAATAAAAGAACAAAGAAATCATGTTTGTGAGGACCTCAAATAAAGTCTAAATTTTATCTGCAAATGATAATCTGTATTTATGATGATGGATTTTTCTGTCTGCTTCTTATATTTTGAATCGTCGCGCATACAAACGAACCAGTTCCTGAATCGGTCACATGGTACGGCCCGCTAGCGAGGCTTCGAACATCATTACATGTGTCATCAATACACGCCTCGAATACATGCTCCATATAAATCCTCCTGAATTACTCGACACATGCTTCAAAGCCTTGACACAGAAGAACACATCATTATCTAAATCTAAATGTTTTTGGTACAAGGTATTCAAGTGGACAGGTAATTATTTTTTTGTATGAGGCAGCACAGATAGATGGATCCTGGAGTCATTTTATCCACCACCTGGTGCAATGCTGGAGCCAGGGGGTAGCGTAGCCCATGTTGGCCTTGACCACCATAGATTAATCTTCAACCACCTCAATCATTTAAGGCAACTATAATTATAAGCAATTTAAAAAAATAAAGTTTCCTCAAAATGGTACTGGTTGTTGGTATAAATTATAAATTATTGGCAGTGGCCATCTTGGATTTTGATGTGGCAATTAGGGGTGCGAATCTCTTGTGTCTGGAGAATAGATTCAATTCCGATTTTTGATGCACCGATTCGATAAAAAAATGATTTTCGATTCTCAAACAATTTTCATTCCAGGATCGATTTTCGATTCTGTATCGATTTTCGATTCTGAAACAATTTTCAATTGAAATCATGAAAAGATTAAACAATGTAAACAAATAGAACATTTATTTAAAACAATAATGTATGCTTGTAGCACACATTAATGTCAAATAATACAGTATAAATACAGCAGCCTGAATTGTGAGCAGATGGGTATATGAATAGAATGCAGCAGCTTTAATCGGGTCCTGGAGGTCAAAGTCAAAGTCAAAGTCAACTTTATTGTCAGATCTGCAATATGTACAGTGCAGGACATACACAGGACCGAAATTGCGTTTCTCTCAGTCCCTCGGTGCAACAGTAAACATCTAAACATTGAAACACTGAAACATATAATAATAGACATAAGCATAAAAATAGTAAAACTAACACTGTCCTGAGTTGTTTTTTTTTTTTTTTTTTTGCATAGTGGTATAAAAAAAGAGTATAAAAAGTATAACTAAAATAAACTAAAGGTTTCTAGCATTGACATTTGCAAAGTGGCAAAGCAGCGTATGAGTCAATGTACACAGTATATGTATGAGGTAGTAGTTGATGTTGTTGTAGAGGCAAAAAGTGGCATATGCAGTAAGGCACATTGGGCATCCCTAAATAAGACCGTTCAGAGCACACTGTATATGTACCAGCAGTGGTGTAGATATTAGAGTAGTGTAAATAAATGTAAACAGTAGTAATTACATGTAAGCAGTAGTAATAAAAGTAAACAGTATTAATAAATGTAAACAGAGAATGTAAACAGTATTATGATTATAGGCAGTGATGTAATACAGACATTAGTGCAAGTATGAGAAGTAGTGCAAACTGTATGAGCACATGACCGAGAGTTTAGTGAAAACCCGTTTGGTGACACAGAGTCTAGTGTTAAAAACTTTGTGTTGAGTGATAGTATGTGAGAAAGTTTTAGTGTTAAGGCAGTTCAAATGGGAGGGGAGGCAGAGCAGGCAGAGTGTTTAGCATTCTGACTGCCTGATGAACAGAGCTGTCTCTCAGTCTGCTGGTTCGAGCCTGGAGACTCCTCAGTCTCCTTCCTGATGGCAGCAGTCTGAAGCAGCTGTGTAGTGGGTGTGTGGGATCACCTGCCATGCGGTGGGCTTTCCGAGTGAGGCGTTTGCTGTGTAAGTCCTGCAGTGAGGGCAAGGAGGTGCCCACGATCTTCTCAGCTGCTCTCACAATGCGCTGGAGGCTCTTGCGGCAGGATGCAGTACATGCACCAAACCACACAGTGATGCAGCTGGTCAGGACACTTTCTATGGCACCTCTGTAGAAGGTGCTCATGATGGGGGTTGAAGCTCCAGCCCTTTTCAGCTTGCGGAGAAAGTAGAGACGCTGGTGAGCCTTCTTTGCCAGTGCTGCAGTGTTCCTGCTCCAGGACAGGTCCTTTGAGACGTGCACTCCCAGGAACTTGGTGCTGTCCACTCTCTCCACTGCGGTGCTGTTGATGGTCAGAGGAGGATGTTGGGCATCCCTCTTCCTGAAGTCCACAACAATCTCCTTTGTCTTCTCCACGTTGAGAGTGAGATTGTTGTGTCCGCACCACAAGGCCAGGCGGCTCACCTCGTTCCTGTAGTCCGTCTCATCGTTGTTGCTGATGAGACCTACCACTGTTGTGTCATCCGCAGGTCACTGGTTTGGGTCAGATTTCTTCTTCTTTCTGCCACCTTTCATATACTGTGAGATATGGTTTTATTTTATTTATCTTTTGGGTTTTAATGTAAAAAAAAGAAGAAAAAAATCAATTTTGGGGCTTTTAGAATCGATACTAAGAATCTCGATTCTTTTTAAAAATAGATTTTTTTCCTGAACCCCTAGTGGCAATCAAAGTGTTGATAACAACCCTTCTTACACCTAAATATAACCACACATCAGAACACAAGTCCTTACCTCGCTTATTTTTCAAGTTGACCAGCTCACAACACAAAAGGAGGGTATTTCTAATTCCCCCTTTACTTTGCGACGGGACAACTACGGTACAACCATCCACCTGATGACTGTGAAACTAACGCCAAATTTACACTACATGCGGTCCGGCTCCGCTCTGCAGGTCGCAGCTGAGCGTCTCACTGTCCAGTTTACACTTCCTCCGCTCAGCTCAGGTCCGCCTTGATGCGCTGCTCCGAGACGCATGCGCGGGAATTGCGAGATCGCGCGATAAATTAAGTGATAAGTCAGAACAAAACAATTCATTCGGTGGAAGAAGGAGAACAACAGTAGAGACTGCTGCCTTGATCTTCTCTCGTAAATGAGCGACAGGACATGGTTTGAGCAACAGGAAGTGATGTATTACATTTCAGAATAAAATACTTTATTTATTTATTTATTTCTTGTATTGCGTTTGTAGGCGTAGTCATAAATGATAGTTTGACAGCATTTTTGTACAAATAAATCCGTATAGAGCTAGGATTAAGTCCGCCCGTGGTGATTTTATTTTGTAAATACGGAAGTTGTGCTCGTTCCTTTTCCTGTTGGTGCGACGTAATCTTCAAAAGTTGACTCCGGCACAGCTCCGGCGTCCGTCAGAAATATTTCTAATTTTGACGGACCGCCGTCCGCTCTGCGCAGCAGTGCGGAGCCAGTGTAAATTCTGTCATTGATTATAATGGGTGCGTATTTGCTGCGGAGGACGGACCGGAGCGGGGCGGAGCCGGAACGCATGTAGTGTAAATTTGGGGTAACAGGATTACTAACAGTGACCCCCTGCAGATTTTTGCAGAACTTCACAACGAACACACAAGGTTTTCCCAATTTATATTTTTATTGTTTGCTTTGACAATATCTAAATGCATCTGGACACGTTGCCCCAATGCCACATGAGAAACCAAAAAGTGGGTAAAAGCAAAGAGTAACATGTAGAACCAAATTAAACTTCTGGTTTTAAACTATTTCATTTTTTTCAACTTAAGATCTGAAAATCTATTCTGAGCTCCTGGTCCACATGTGAATACAGACAGAGCTTCTTTGTTGTCAGTGTCATTTATGACAGAAAAAAATATTTAAAAAATAAAACGTCATGAGTGTCCCAGTGGGTGTGTATGTGGGAGACGATAACCCAGAATGACATAACAGAGCTCTCAATATGAGAAGGCTGACTCATGTGGACATCATAGGTGTCTTTTCTTTAAAAACACGTTTCTTTTCTCAAAGCCTGGCAGGGAGGTGCCACTGCCAACCATGGGGTGGGGGGGATATCAGCCCGTTCCTTCTTGCCAAATCTCAAGACAGCTCGATCGTCTTCAGTCCCTCTCAGCAACCAGCTTCAGAACCTTTCCAATGGCGATGGTCTTACCTGACACAGAAACACAGATTATTTAATATGTTTAATAATTTCCAACATGCTAACTAACTCCACTAACTTTGACTTTGTAGACTCGGGCTGAAGTCACACAGCTCTGTTTAGATCAGGGGTCTGCAACCTGCGGCTCTGGAGCCACATGTGGCTCTTAGTGGAGGAATCTAAAAACTTGATAATGTAACAGGTTGCCGAGGGGATAATCAGAATCTCATAGTCTTTTTAAGATTATGCAAGCTTGGTGCTGATTATGCGTTATATACTCAGTGGAAAGAGATGACAGCTAATGTGTGTCTGATAGATGGGACAGAGAATTCAGAGCGTTTGTAAGGTGTTTATTGGTCAGGAATTGAAAATAGGAAATGTCACTGGGCAGAGAAATAACAGTCTATAAATGTGGGAAGACACTTAAGACACATCAGAATTGTACAGAGGGTCCCTCGAGGTCAGGTAAAATATAAATATTTATACAATTCTCTCTTGTTCACGTATTTTGAAGTCTGTAAAAATACAGTAAAGATGTTGTTTAATTCTGACATAAACGTGTTCCTTCCGAGGAAACGATCCGGGCAGGGGAGAGGAGAAGTGACCTTTGGTTCCCTTACAGTACTATAGTTTAATAGAAGTTAAATTTTAGATACATAAGTCAGGTCAGAGCACCGTGCCAGACGAGGGAGCAGTGATGGGAGAACGGGACATTTGGCGTCTTCCCTGCAGCACAGAACTGGTCATGTGTGAAAATGTTTGACAGCTTTCCAGCTGGGTGGACGGTTCTGTTGCCAGGGTGGGGCGACCTCCTTGGATAATGGTAGGGCAAACACAGCACTCCGTCTGCTGACGATGCATGTTTGTATACTTTTAATTAATTTATATTGAGCGGATCATAAGTCATGCCCCAGACAAACAAAAGTTTATGCACTTTTTGAGATTTTCATTAATGAAAAGTGCGTTATAAATTAAATTCATTATTATTACATATGAATGAAAACAATACAGTAATACAACCGCCTTTCCAGTGGTGTATAAAAACTACACAATGACATCGTCTCATTACACTTACTGGAACTATCTTTTTAAACAGCTAGATAAGTAAAGCAGCTCCCACTTCACTCCCAGCATATTTCCTCCCCCAAAGCCTTCCTGATGAGCCTTACCTTCATCCCGTAAGGTAAACCGTCCCATCTGAGGAAAGTCTTTAAAGGTCTCGAGGCAAATGGTTCCTGCCGTGCGCAAACGGGCGATGCAGACCTGGTCCTGTTTGACGAATCGAGGTCGCGTCTTACTTTTCTCTCCCGTCTTCTTGTCTACTAGACAGATTAAGGCCTGGGGGGGCGGGAAGGCAAATAAATTACTGAACACTTCAACAAACTCACTTCAAGTTCTACTGGCAGAAGTAAAGGACTCTCACCGTGATCTGCACTTCTTCAATGCATGTATGAATGTGAAGAACTGCGTTGTAACCTGGACAGATGATAGATTTGTGTTCAATGATGACAATCTGTGGAGAAAACAAACAGTCATAAGGACAGGATGTTCACAACAAACACTCGTCTCCTCCAAGTCCACCATTATCATCAACAACTCCACCGTTAGCTAAAGATCACTAACTGAAACATGCTCTCAGAAAAGTTACTTTGAATGTTCAAATCTCATGAGAACATAAAACAAAAACCAAGAACCTGATGTTCTTGGTTATTTTTTAGAGTTCTCCGTTTCTCATTTCAGTATATGCTGATTTGGGGTGCAGAAGCTGCACATATGAAGTGATGACTAAGTGAAGCCTGGCATGCCGGACACTTTAACTCTAGGAAGAATCAGCAGAGTGCATGCTGGGTAGTCGGTTGATTGTACAGAAATCTGAATATTTTGAGGTGAAACAGAGCCTTCTAACAAGAACATGTAACCCCTTTTTGCAGCAGTGCAGTGCAGGATGGCAGAGTGAGGGCCGATACTCTCAGCTCAGCTTCCATCATGGTCTGGAGAAGGTTTCCAAGCTAAAGGAGAGGACGCGTTAACCAGGATGTCCTGATGTTGCTCAATAATCCAGCTACATGAATCTAACCAGGTTGTCAGCTCCACTGGATGGATTCTTCTGTTAAAACGTTTCGTCTTTAATCCAAAAAAACTTCTTCAGTCTGGGGAGCTGTAAACCACTCAGTTTTATAAATAGCACCTTCTCATGGTGGATCAACCAGTTTGTTGTTGACATCCAGAACTAGATGTTCACATGATGAAGAGGACCATCAGTCTAATGACCAATCGTTAGTGCTCTGATGGCCACTTGCTTTTCACAGAGGGCTGAGTGATAAACAGCATTGTAAGAGGGGGACAGTTGAACACGGACGCTCCGCCCTGTTTAACCATACCATTTTATTTATAGAGCACTTAAAATAGCAACAAGGTCAACCAAAGTGCTGTACAAACAAACAACAGACAACACACAAAATGAAGTACAAAAAATAGACATATAAACGTCGCAGATAATAAATTTAACGACCAAACACTAGTTAAAAACTGCCAACTCTCTTTAGTTTCATCTGGTGTTGAAAGCAACGGAATAGTAGTGAGTCTATAAACGGGATTTGAAACCCGAGAGGGGGTGGCCTGTCTAACGAGCAGATGTAACTCATTACAAAGTCTTGGGCCTGCTACAGAGAAGGTCCTGTCACCTCTGCGCTTAAGACGAGATTCTGGAACTGTGAGAAATAACTGGTCCGCTGATTACGTGGTGGGACATACGGGTGTATCAAATCAGAGATGGGGGGGGGAGTGGAAAGGTATGTTGTGTTTCCGGAAAATAGCACCAAGTGGCAGCAGGTATAAGGAGAATAGGAGAGGACCCAGGATGGACCCCTGTGGAACCCCCCATTTAAGTGCTGCCGCTGCAGAACTAAAATTGTTGATGGAAACACAAAAGGATCTGTCAGTGAGGTAGGATCTGAACCAATTGAGGGCTGACCCTGTGATGCCCACCCACTGCTCCAACCTAGCAATGAGGATCTCATGGTCAATGGTGTCGAAAGCGGATGTAAGGTCCAATAGGACAAGCAGCACAGAGTCACCAGTGTCTGTGGATAAGAAGATGTCATTAAAAACCTTCAGTAGGGCAGTTTCAGTGCTATGGAGAGGTTTGAAGCGAGATTGGAATAACTCAAGGACAGCGTGATCCTCCAGGAAGCACTTCAACTGGGACTCGACTATTTTCTCTAGAAGTTTAGAAACAAATGGGAGTCTAGAGACAGGCCTGAAGTTAGATACTACTGAGGGGTCAAGGTTTGGTTTTTTTCAAAAGAGGTTGAACAGCAGCGTGTTTTAATGTTTTTGGCACCATACCATACCATACCATACCAGCTTTATTTATAGAGCACTTTAAACACCTACAGGACCAAAGTGCTGTACACACAACAAAACAATCACAATCAGGTAATAAAATGATTAAAATAAATAAGAGTCACATAATAAAAGTTGAGGAATCATACAATCAGATAACGCAAGTGGATAAACTGCTATTTACAATAGCAGAATGGAAGGACCTAGCGTAGGAAAAACCTTTAGTAACCGAGGGGAGACCACATCAAAGGGGGAATCAGATGGTTTCTGGCTGCACATGACCTGCTCTAGAGAAGACAGAGAGATTTGTTCAAAATGGTCAAATACAGCAACAGATTGAGGCGAGATGGATGGATAGTGAGTTGGAGGAGAAATGAGAGTCCGGGTGGTCGCAATTTTTTCTAAAAAGAATTGTAGGAAGTTCTAGCACAGCTCAGTCGAGGCTTCAGAGGTGATGGTTCAGTAAGGTGGAGAACAGAGTTTAGGGTGGAGAACAGAACTCGTGGATTGTGAGAGTTTGAAGCAATTATATCAGAAAAGTATTGGGATTTAGCCGTTTTTACTGCTTTCTGATAACTGCGCCAACTCTCTTTTAGTACATGTATTTGAAAAGAGACCTGCAGCCTGTCTTTTCTCCATTTGCGCTCTGCCCTCCTGCCTAACGGCCTTGGTGACGTCATTCAGCCAAGGTTCTACTCTGAGTTTTGATTTTCTAGATTTAACAGGAGCAACATGATCCAGAGCCTTTAAACAGACAGAGTTGAACTGGGATGTCAGCTCCTCAGTTGTGGAGAGAAACACTGGGGGCTGAATTATCATTTCAGAGTTGTAAACATCAGTGAAACGTGCAGCAGTGAAAATGGTTAATGGCCCGGCTGCGACGTGCAGGAATGCACGGCTTAGGAGTTAGATGGGGGAGGGTGAACTCAAACCGGACTGGCATGTGGTCTGAAAACACATTGTCACCTATTTCAAGATTATTAAAGGATCAGTATGTTTTTTTTAAACATATTTCTTCACTCTGCCACTATTTTATGATAGATAGATGTTTGACAAGTAATCTCTGAAAAAACTATAGTCCTCTGGCGTCTCCCGGTGGTAATAAAAGCATTTATAAAAACCCACAGTGACCAGCCGTTAACCAGCCAATAAAAACAGAGTTTTTTGAACCAGCCAATAAAAACAGAGTTTTGTTCATGTGGGTGGGGTGTCAGCTTCACACAGCTCATCCCCCGCCTGTCCCAGCCTGCAGCGCTGGGAGGAGGAGGAGCTAAGGAGGCGGAGTTGCAGGTCAGCCAGAGAGCAAGGGGGAAGGAGCAGAAGGCTTTCCCTGTTCAAAAATTTTCTAAGTGTTTTGGTCATACAGAAATCGCAGATAGCAGCTTTAAGTCACATCATGAGTTAAAACAAGGTCCAGTGTATGTCCACGCTCTTGAGTGGGACCGTTTACATGCTGATTTAGATTAAATGAGTCCAATAAATCTAAAAAGTCCTTAACCAAGGGCTTCTCATGACGGCACACCTGCAAATTAAAATCACCAATAATGACTACCGTATTCATCGAAATAAACCAGAAAAAAACGTACATTAAACGCTTCGGTGTTTAATACGCATCTATTATGTGTCACCGCTACGCGACGCTTCAGCGCATCATTTGCCCTGCTTAAAATAGCTGCCCGAAGGAATTTACAACAAAGCACGGTAAAAACTATTGTTTCTTTGCGAGAAAAAATATATTTCTTAGCTGATTTTATAGCAAACGGTCTCCTGAGCTTAACTAAATGTGAAATCAGCTGGTCTGAGCTGGATTTTAAAAAATAGTTCGCCGATTTGCAAACAAGCGGTTCGGACGCTTTCTTTCTTTAAATTTAGCTAAATAAACGCTTAAAAATATATATTTCTTAGCTGACTTTATAGCAAATGGTCTCCTGAGCTTAACTAAATGTGAAATCAGCTGGTCTGAGCTGGATTTTAAAAAATAGTTCGCCGATTTGCAAACAAGCGGTTCGGACGCTTTCTTTCTTTAAATTTAGCTAAATAAACGCTTAAAAAATATATCTCTTAGCTGACTTTATAGCAAACGGGCTCCTGAGCTTAACCAAATGTGAAATCAGCTGGATTCAAAAATCCGCGGTGTGGTTTATGAGTTACGCTATCTTGCAAACAAAAACAGCGAACCTTACCTCACAGGTAAATGCAGCTACATCCAGAGCAGGGGGCGGGCAGCGACGGAGTCAGTCCGACCAGAGGAGGCTTTTTTCGGACACATGAGCTAGAAACGGTCTGGAAGTGGCCCTCCTCTTCCTCTTCGCTCTCTGAGTCCTCTGTTGCTGCTGCCCATAGCGGCCGAAACTGGTACTGCACGATTTTTGCCCAAAATGAAAAACAGCGATATCAGAGCGAAAAATTGGTCTAAAAATATGAGAAAAAAATCCATAGATAATACGCTTCGGTGTATAATACGCAGGACATTCAAATGAGCAAAAAAACTGCGTATTATACACCGACGAATACGGTACACGATCATATTTTGGTGTGATTTCAGCCAACAAATCAGAAAATTCATTGATGAAATCTTTAGAACGAGGTGGACGGTAAACGAGAGCACAAAGTCGCAGGCGAATGGCCGAGATCAAAGATAGTCAGCTAAAACTGGAGCAGGAAACGGGGATGGGCAGTTGTTTACAGTCAAAAGATTATTTGAATGTTGTTAATAATCCACCACTACCATGACCTGATGGCCACGGGTTAAAAGTACAGACAGTTCGGTGGTAATAATTCCGTCAAGGCGCTGGACTCACCCAGCGACATCCAAGATTCTGTGATGCAGAAAAAGTCCAAATAGTGCTCTTGAAAGTAATTCCTAAGGATGAAAGTTTTGTTGGTGACAGATCTTGCGTTGATCACACACATCCTGATATTATCCGAGGTGGTTCGAGCAGCGGTGGAGTGAGCGCGTGCCATAGGACGCAGATTTTCAGTAACGGCTCTTCCGGGACCAGCAGTGAGTTGCGCCGGCAAACAACTCCCGTTGTTTACCTGGTCCGGACATGCGGGAAGCTGGCGATGGAAATCATGGCCATCAGCTAGACAAGAAGATGTAGCACGCTTTGAGCTTCACCAGCCGACCAGCTGGTTTTCCCCGTCGTCTGGAGCAATATCTCCGGGCAGGCAGGCGAGGAGCGTAGCGGAGGTAAACAGGCAGGTCCACCAGCAGCGGGGGAAGAGAGGGTCTTCCAGAGGTCCGCTCATACTGGCCCAAATAAGAGACATCAGTGGCAGAAAAACGCAGATCCAGGAGCTGCTGTCAATCGTACACCAGTAGCGCGTTTATGTCCCCGATGAAAAACGAACATAACACAAAAAATCAGAAAACCGTCAGCAGAGGTGGATTGCAAGCCGTGGATTGCAAGCCATGCACCTGGGCGCCATCTTACCGGAAGCTTAACCAGGATAATGTGCTCTAAAGCCCTCAGTATAATCCCGCGTAGGTCCGTGTACTGTACGCAGAGGGTTCAGACATCATACTTGAGTAGCCACCCTGAGAGGCTGCAGCGCAGCTCCACAGACGAGGAGCGTCTACCTACGGGACAAATTGAGGTCGCCAATTGGTCATTTGCTGACGCGCCTACTGAATTGGTTGGCAGGTTAAAAAAAAAAAGCGCTTGCAGCCGCAGCATTGTTTTGTGTTTATATGTTGTTAATAAAAAGTTCTAAAAAATAAAAAAAATACAGGGCAGCATACACATGCAGCATACACATCAGACCAACCCACCAGGAAATGTCCAGACCCTCCCGCAGCCAAGCTGGACCTGAGTTTAATTCGCTCGTGACAAATTTGTTCATTTCTTATCATTTCAGTCATGGAGTCAATGGAGGAGGAAGAGATCACTTGCCTTTTGGCAAAAAACAAAACAAAAGAAAAGGCCAGATCAGGGATGAAGAAGGGGAATTTAATACATTGGTGTCACAAACAGAACAGTCCGTCGCCGGGTAGTTTACTGTGCGACACCGCAAATGCGTTCGCGGTCATAAAAATTAAGCTTTGCGCATACATGGGTATGAAAGGGTACGCTTGTACCTCTGCATTTAGACGTACGCGAAAGTATAGTGGCCCGACGAGGGGAAAGTGTAAAGTGGGTACAAA
>JBBPBX010042556.1:0-23201 GCA_038048925.1 Garcialebias charrua
TGTTAAGTATTTTGAGTTACATCAGTGTTCTAAAAGCATTATATACTGGTAAATAAAGTTGATTATTTTGATGTGGGACTGTCTCATCCATATGAAAGTTTTAATACACACCCTCCCAACTCACAATGTAACAGGCTGTTACATTGTGAGTCCCACTACTATAATAATAATAATAATAATAATAATAATAATAATAATAATAATAATAATAATAATAATAATAATAATAATTTTATTTAAAAGCGCCTTTCAGGACACCCAAGGACACCAAACCAATACAGTGCAAACATTATCAGTGAGAAATTGAAATATAAAATACAGTACATAATACTGGATACCACAACTACTGTTTCAGCAACAACAACAAAAAGTCTCCATAAAATGTCACTATAATGCTGGTCAAGCTTGATAAATTTTTACAGTAATAAATTCAGATTCTGGTTGTTATGAGACTGCACATGCATATTTATGAGCACTTAAGGGACTATAGGCATCCAATTCTATCTGATGGGCACACCGACCTGGTGTAGGCAGAGTGCAGATTATAACAGCTGATATCTACCACTACAGTTTTTATTTATGATGTGCTTTTACGTAATAGGCAACAGGAAATCTATCTATTATCAAGTAATGTAGTTTTTGAGACAAGATTGGTTACGGGGGGGGGGGGCTCCGTGAGTATGGGATCAAAGGCCTGTTGCTACAGGCTGTTTGGTCCCTATACAAGTGGTGTAAGAGTTTGGTTTGCATTGCCGGTAGTAAGTCAACTACCACCCTTCAGGATGGGAGTTGGTCTCCGCCAGGGCTGCCTATTGTCACCAATTCTGTTCATAACTGTTATGGACAGAATTTCTCGGTGAAGCCAGGGGGCGGAGGGATTCCGGATCTGTAGCCTCAGGATTCCATCTCTGCTTTTTGCAGATGATGTAGTCCTGTTGGCATCATCATGCCATGATCTTCACCTCTCACTGGAGCGGTTCGCAGCCGAGTGTGAAGTGGCTGGGATGAGAATCATTACCTCCAAATCTGAGGCCATGGTCCTAAGTCGGAAAAGCGTGGATTGCTCTCTTCGGTTTGAGAGTGAGGTTCTGCCTCAAGTGGAGGAGTTCAAGTATCTTGGGGTTTTGTTCATGAGTGAGGTAAGAGTGGAGCATGAGATTGACAGATGGATTGGTGCAGAATATGCAATAATGCAGATTCTGTACCAATCCGTTATGGTGAAGAGGGAGCTGAGCTGTAAGACAAAGCTCTCTGTTTACCAGTCAGTCTTCCTACTATCAACTATGACTACGAACTCTGGGTAGTGACCGAAAGAACGAGATTGTGGATACAGGCGGTTGAAATTAGTTTCCGCCGCAGGGTAGCTGGACTCTCCCTTAGAGATAGGGTGAGAAGATCACCAAAGTCCATGCTCAATAATCCAGGTATAAAATCCAACAATGTTCAGTCAGGTCATCTTGACAGGTTCTTTTTTTGTGCTGAAATACTTTGCCCTCCATCTGGAAGGCTTCATCAGTCTGAGGAAACACAAAACAAAACTGCTTCTCCCCCAACAGCCTTCTCTAAAGTGGACAAAACCAGTTATGTTGGTGCTAAGATGACCTCTGGGGCACACTCTCTCCTCCGGTGCCCGCCTTCTCCCTCGTCGAGAGGGTGAGAAGTTCAGTTATCCAGGAGAGACTCAGAGTAGAACTGCTGCTCCTCCACATCAAGAAGAGCAGGTTGAGGTTTGTCGGCCATTTGGTGGGCGCCTCCCTAGGGAGGTGCTTTGTGCATGTCCAACTGGGGGGAGACCCAGGACATTCTAGAGAGACTATTGCCCCTTTTCCACCGGTCAGCTCGGGTCGGTTATTGCGTAATATGTGCGTCGCAGACACCCACTTTACGCCATCTCCACTGGATATTCCGAGCTGCGCAGCACCAGATTTCTGGTCTCATTTCTTTGCAGTGACGACCCGCGCTGATGCGCGCCGGAGGAGGA
The DNA here is from genome assembly GCA_038048925.1 of Garcialebias charrua. Lineage (NCBI taxonomy): Eukaryota > Metazoa > Chordata > Actinopteri > Cyprinodontiformes > Rivulidae > Garcialebias > Garcialebias charrua. The sequence goes on from JBBPBX010042556.1 coordinate 1,982, forward strand.
ATGGGAGGAATGTGTGTGTACTGGAGCTGCAGTGAGGGAGCGAACACGGAAGTACTGTAAATGATTAACACGGAAAATACAATTATTTGTTTTTAAAATTATAGCAAAGATGGGTCTTCAGCTGAACGTGTCCTTAATAAATTCACGTAGTGCTCAAAACTGCAGGATTTTAAAAACTAGGATTGCAACGTGCAGCGTGCGCGCGGCTGTATTTCCTTAAAATGTAGCTAAATAAACAGATATAAAAATATATTTCATAGCTGACTGTTTAGCACGAGTGTTCCTGAGCTGAACAGCTCCTTAATAATGTCACATAGTGGTCAAATCTGTAGGATCGTCACGTGCACGTGCGCGCGAGTCGGGAGGCTTTATTTCATTAAAATGTAGCTAAATAAACAGATATAAAAATATATTTTATAGCTGACTGTTTAGCACGAGTGTTCCTGAGCTTAACAGCTCCTTAATAATGTCACGTAGTGGTCAAATCTGCTGCATTTAAATTGTTTTGTTTTGACTTCTTCCAAACCTCAGAAAATAAATTATAAAAAATCTAATTTTATTTAAAATAACTCCAACAGGTTACTGTTTGTACATGAACATCTTGTGATTACATTCTGTTAGTAAAAAAAAAACTGCACCGAAAGGGTACAAAAATGCTGTGGAAACAGAACTAGATGTGACCCGACCCGAATTGAGCCGATCTGAGCTGATCTGATCCGACCCAAGCCGAGCGGTGGAAAAGGGGCATATGTCTCTCAGTTGGCCTGGGAAAGCCTTGAAATCCTCCCAGAAGAGCTAGAAGAGGTGGCTGTGGAAAGAGATGTCTGGGTCTCCCTGCTCAAGCTGCTGCCCCGCGACCAAACTTCGGACCAAGCGGAAGATGATGGATAGATGGATGGATGGATGGATGGAACATGAAGACCACAGCAGTGACGGAAAACAAATAAATGCTCAACTCGGTGGTGTTTCTCCTCCACTCTTATTGGGCATTAAGTGTGACATTTCCAAAGGCAACAAGACTTGTTTCTGCAGTCATAATTCTATCCTCCAGAAAACACTTTGTTCCCATATTCACAGTGGTATTCACTTAAAGTATAAAAACCACGTCTGACTGTCATTTGTTATCTGTGGTATCATTATCAATCAACACAAAACAAAACTGTGACTGTGATTAGTCTCCTGCTCTGTTATAACACTAATGAAATGCATTCAGAAAGGAAATGAGGAGCAGACAGTTAATGAGAAAAGCAAGTGGTATTAATATTCCCAGTGCAGATGTACTGCTATAACACCCCCATGGGCTCTCTTGACAGAATCGACAATAAAAGATTAATGACCACTGCAAAAATTCTGCTTTTCACTATGCAATTAATAAGCCATTAAAGATGTTAGCAAATGCAATTTATTACCGGTATCTGTTCTTTTCCAAAAATCTGATCAGAATGAGGGCTAAAACAATCAGATAGCGAACAGATCTGAAAAAACATCCTTCTGCCACCTGTCACTAATGCAGTTTTGTTAAATAAATATTAAACAAGAACACTACGGGGGCTGTCAACTGCTTTGTTGAAGAGGGTTGCACTGGTAGATTATCGAGGAAATGTAAAACATGTCAGGAATGCACTCTACATGCACAGAAGCACACACTCAGACAAGCATTTTTTTCTATTCTCAGTAAGAAGAGAAGCACTTAGCTAAGGAGGTTTTGTCAAACTTTCAATATTTTATCACAATGATGCTTAACACATTGTCCTTATCATTTATAGTGGACCTAACTAGGGAGACATGGAGAGGTCAGTAGTCACTGCGGTTCTAAATTACTGTTCTATTATTATTTTAATGAAGGTGGACGGACTACTGTGTGAGTCTAAAGAATGTCTAACAGAATCTGATAATATTAAACAAATTGAAATAGAAAAAGTGCAACACAGTGGTGCAGTTGGTAGAGCTGCTGCCTCTTGGCGAGCAGGTTGCCCTGGTTCAAATTCCGGTCCAGGGGCCTTTCTGGGTGGAGTTTGCAAGTTCTCTCCGTGCATGTGTGGGTTTTCTCCGGGTACTCCAGTTTCCTCCCACAGACCAAAAACCTGCACGTTAGGCTGACTGGTAACTAGGGCTGGGCGATATATCGATAGTTTTAAAATATTGAGATTTTATCTAAAGAGATACAAGACGAGACTATATCGTTTATATCGAAAATCCTCCTGCTTTCTCCCACTCGCCCCCCTCCCTCTCCTTCACTGAACACAAACCCAGCCCCTCAGCGGCCTCCTCCTTCCTGCCTGAAGGAGGGCGGAGACTTTCAGCACAACAAGTAAACACGGCAGATATGAAGAGCGACGCTAGCTGCTGAGGGGAAAAAACAATGTTCTTTCTGAGCTAGTTTGGATTTAAATTGTCAGATGAGGGCAGAAAAAATATTTTTGTAGACGATGCTGAAAATAATCCCGACGAAAGGTCGGAACTACGAATCTTTTTCACCATTTAAACAGCGGAGTGGAGCATGAACCGTGAAACGGCAGAACCGAGTGTTTTTACAGCCTGCTGCTTCCTTAAAACAAACCACGGGTCTGAGCTCATTTAGCCGTGCGTGCACCGCAGAGCTTTATGAGAGGAGCAGAGAGAGGTGGAGACATTAATAAATCAGCAGTTTATCATATCGCTAAAGATACGGTCCTTAGCGGCTAACAAGATGGCTAACGCTTTAGCCGTCTTCTTCCACAGCTGAGACTGACCGTGTCTTTAGCGATATGATAAACTGCTGATTTAATAATGTCTCCGCCTCTCGGTTCACGTTTCTGAGTGGAGGCTCACATTACTGCAGTTCACAAACACACTGACTAAAGTGAAAGCACCTTTCTATCTTATCAAGACACTCAAAGCTCTTTAAAACACAATCTGTGTCCTCATTTACCCATTCATACAGCACTCTACTAGAACTGTACAAAGAATAATCAGTACTTTATCACATTCATACACTGATGGGACACACATCAGAGGCAATGAGGGGTTCAGTGTTGCCCACTGCCCAGGAACACTTCAGCATGTGACTGCTGGTGGAATTGAACTCCCAGCTCTCCCATTGGAGGAGACTGCTCTAGCCTCTCAGCCACAGCTGCCCTCAGCTGAAGAGGATTATTATTTAATAGGTGTAAATACAGGGTATATGCAGAAATTCTTGAGTTGAATTTACATGTAATACCTTTTAATACCTTTTCAATACCATCAAAATATTTTTTAATACTGTACCATCACGGCACTGAGCTGCAACCGTAGCGGCAACCTCTTTTACTTCAGTTTAGAGCAACTACCGGTAATTGTAAAGTGATAAGATTACTGACATTTTCTTCCTAAACTTTGGTAGTACATGTAGTTTTATAACAATTACTGGATACATCAATTTGCTTCTTGCCTCAATAAAAGCACTGACCTACTTGTTATTTAAATCTAACCCAAAAGAAAAAGTTTAATTGTTCCCACACACAACATATCTCTAATGACAAACAAAAAACTGTAAACTTGAAAACAGAACAGTTTAGTTAAAATAATTCAACACTGAACACATACACAATTCAAAAGAGAGGGAGAAAAATAATAACTACTGTACTGTATTTTTCATCCTGTAAGTTGCAGTTTTTTTGCATAATTTACATGCCTTGCAACCTATAGGCCAAAGTGACATATTTATGGATTTTTCCCATTTTTATAAACCATTTTTAGCTGAGACATGACCGTTTACATTCATTCTGACTGAAATAAAAAAACAGCAATAGTTGATGGGCCCCATAGTAGGAATAGTTGTATGGCATGCTGTTGGCTGTTGTATCATGTAATAGGAAAACGTGCCTATAATGACAAAAAAAAGAAAAGTTCAAGACAAAAACAACTGGACTTTATTGGGGGCTGCCATTGCATGTAAATGCATGGAAGCCACCTATTGTTCTCCTGCTCCAACGTGTGTCTACATTTCGTCGAGCGTTAATTTGGCCCGAACCACAATGTCTACCCCCACAAAAGTTATATCAAAACGACTGGCTCGGCCCCCTGATGTGTGCTATTACTTTTATTGGCACTTCGAGTTACCATGGTAACGTAATTTGCGAACAAAGACGTAATGAATCTCCAAATCCAGGAACTAGTTGGTTACTGCCCACTTATTATTCTACACCAGAAAAAGTTATCTTTTTCAACTTTAATACGGACCGAACCACAAAGTGAACCCCCACAAAAGTTATATCAAAACGACCGGCCCGACTCAGAGATGTGTGCTATTACTTTTATAAGCAATCGGAGTTACCATGGCGATGTATTTTGCTAACAAAGTTGCCATATTTCCCCATTGAAAATGAATGGGAGAACACTCCTCACACAAACTGCTGCTGTCAAGTCACATGATTTAGAATCTGATGAAAACATACTCACTGTTGGTACTGTTTGAAACTCATAGAAAGTATTTATCAGATGTATCTCTAGAACTGATTAACATTTGGAGCCATTTTGATGTTATTGATTTTACTTGTTTTATTACTTGTTTTAATTACATTTAATTCTGTTGCACTTTGTAGCACTTTGAGATTTTCCGGCAACAGCCTGGCAGCCCCCGTCAAAGTTTCTCCAGGAACTTTCTAGTTTGTTATACTATTTATTATACTATACTTGACACTTTATTGTTTTTTTCTTGCACTTTTTAGAATTCACCATGTCCTGGATGACAGAGAATCTTCACTAGCTATTTATGACTCAATCGGCCTGCCATATCCTCCCCACCTTTCAGCAGCCAGCTGCACCACGGGAGCGAAATGCAGCTAATTTGACCGTTAAAGTGCATTATTAAGAAAATGATAGACTGAAACACACCTCTGCTATAATTTCGAGCTAACAAATAATTGTTTAGGTACATTTCTTGTTAAATGTCGGTGAAACGAGCCGCGATCCACTCCCCTGTTTCTCACCGCTGCGCGTTCACGGTGCACACACAGGCAAAACTATTTTTTTTAATAAAGCCGATTTAACCATTAAAGTGCATTTATTAAGAAAACGTTAGACTGAGACACACCTTTGCTATAATTTCGAGCTAACAAACAATTGTTTAGATACATTTCTTGTTAAATGTCGGAGGATACCGTGCTCCTCTTTCCTGTTTCTTTTTACAGACATGATAGCCTCGGCCAGCTGTAGGTGCGAGCGCACACTGACTGACGATATGACGTCATTGTTTTAGCTAAGGTCCTACTCGGAACATAAAATTAGAAAAGATAAATAAATTCACAGACATTTTTTAGACGACAGAACGAGAAAAATATAGTTGTGTAGGTTTTAAAAAATTAATACCTCGTCAGATGACATTTATTACTTTTTAATACTTTTTAATGGCCTTAATTTGTGTTAATTTCATTTACTACCTTTTAATACCTTTTACAACCCCGCGGATACCCTGAAATAAATGTCTAAAAAATAAAGTAATGTATGTAAATAGTTCATTTTTTAGACATTTATTTTGTAGAGTTACAGCTGTTTGTTAATAAATGTTGCTGTGTGACAACTGGGACAAAGCTTTGACTCAGAAATATATTTTTGTTATTCTTTTATGGAAAGAAAATTATATCGAGATATATATCGTATATCGCGATATATTCATTCATTCAACCTTTATTTATACAGGCTAGCCTCGTTGAGTCACGGGGACTCATTTACAAGAGGGACCTGTCTCACTCACACCAAACAACCATCCACTCTCTCACTCACACCTAGGGTCAATTTAGAGTCACCAATCAGCCTAACATGCATGTTTTTTGGTCTGTGGGAGGAAACCGGAGTACCCGGAGGAAACCCACGCATGCACGGGGAGAACATGCAAACTCCACCCAGAAAGGCCCCTGGACCGGGATTTGAACCGGCAACCTTCTCGCTGAGAGGCAGCAGCTCTACCAGTTGTGCCACCGTGCTGCCCAAGATATGAATTTTGGTCCATATCGCCCAGCCCTACTGGTAACTCTAAATTGTTTGGTTGTTTGTCTCGTTTGTCTCTATGATGGACATGGGCACCAGTGACTGACCCCGCAACCCGAAAAGGAAGAAGCAGGTAAAAGATGATGGATGGATGGATGGATGGCTGGATAGATGGATGTAAATAGAAAAAAAGAATTCTAAAAAAGACTGTTAATTTCTTTTGCAGTGTAAAACAACATACCTGCTGTTCTCCATGGCAGAGATTTCTCAGATGAGCTGTGAGAGAGGAAAGAATGGATAAAAAAAATTAAATATCAGAAAAAGAACAAGAAAAAAATTGAGGTGCTTCTATATGTTATCTCCTCCTTTATTAGAGGTTTTACAACAATATTTAAAAGGATCAATACAGTGTTTGGAACAACAGAAGTTTAGCTAACATTTAAATGTGTTTGTTTATCAAGCCTAAAAGACTGTTCTGTTTGAGTGAAAAATGATTATCAGTCTGGTCTGAGAGCAGTTCTTCTACATTCAGAGTACAGTATATTAGCAGGCTAAGAAAATAACCACTGGATAGACACAACCTAATGAGAGCTGAAAAAATATACAACAAAGTGAGAGAAGATCAAACTGCCTTCCCACACAAACCTTTAAAGCACACTGACATCAGTGATATCCTGTATGAACAAAACAAATGTAGTACTTCTAAAAGATAGTATGTACAGAGATACGCTTAAATTTCACGGCTTAGTCTTTGTTAACTTGCGTTATATTCACGCTGAAAGTTGTAACGCTTAATTCCGAATTTTTGCTCTGAGGTGATTATTCAGAGTCAGAGAGTCTTTATTGTCATTTGCACCGCATGTGGTACATGTGATGAAAACGAGATTATGTACACAGGGTCCCAGTTACATCCAACAACAAATGCAAGAGAAAAACAGTAATAACATCTAAAACATCAACTAGTAATACACTAAGCCCTAATGTAGTAGAAAAACATCATTATAAACAGCAGCACGAACATGAGTCTGTATGAGCAGATGGTCACAGATGAACACAGCAACAAGAAAACAGATCAGCATCAGCATGATGTGATATTTTGCAGTGTTTATTCTTATTATTTATTTATTCATGAGTCTAACAGCCTCAGGGTAGAAGCTGTTCCTCAGTCTAGTGGTTCTACATTTGATGCTCCTCAACCTCCGTCCTGAGGGGAGTGGGGCAAAGAGTGAGTGTGCTGGGTGAGTGAGGTCTTTCATGATGCAGGTGGCTCTTTTCCTGCATCTGGAGGTGTAAATGTCTGTGATGGTGGGGAGACTGACTCCAACAGACTTCTGTGCAGCCTTCACCACTCTCTGTAGAGCTTTCCTCTCTGCAACTGTGCAGCCTCCATGCCACACATTGATGCTGGAGCACAGGATGCTCTCCACTGCACACCTGTAGAAGGAGGTGAGAACTGGGCTGCTCAGACCAGCTCGTCTCAGCCGTCTGAGGAAGTAGAGTCTCTGATGACCTTTCTTGATCAATTTTGCGTGGTCATTCACATTATCGTTTAAATGTGACCTCCATCCAGGGGCGTAACTTTAGGTCTAACATTGGGGGGGTTGTGATTAACAATAAACACGAAAAAATTGTACACTATACGCTTCAGTGTTTAATACGCGTCATCTCTTCTTCTTCTTCTTCGATGGTGTTTACTGGCAGTTTACAAACTCAGTGCATTACCGCCATCAACTGGACGGAGATGTAATTCAAGAGTCTACTTTCAACAAAAAATAAATAAATAAATTAATTAATTAATTAATTAAAATAAAATTAAATCCTTTCAGCTAATTTTGTAACTTTCAAATATTTAACAAATGCTTTAGTTATAACCTGTGACTGATTTTTCTTCAATAAAGTAACCATTGTCACCGAACTCCCCATTACCCTTTCCAGTGCCTTCCTCTCTTTATTATATTTCTTACAATAAATCAACACATGTTCCACTCCTTCCAGTACCCCACAATTAGAGCAGTCACCTGATGGATGTTTTCCTATTATCTTTAGACCACTATTTAATGTAGTGTGCCCAAGCACTTTGAGATTTTTATTAATGAAAAGTGCGGTATAAATTGAATTTATTATTATTATTATTATTATTAATCCTCAACTTAATCCATACTTCCTCTCTCCTAGACATTAAACTACTATCGTCACTTAGGAGTACCTCCTTCTGTATGTTATGTAAATGTCTTCCTCTTTCCTCTAAATCCCACCTCTCCTGCCACATATCATTTATTTTATCTTTAACAATTATTTTTATTTCTGCTTTACTTAATGGGACATCATATTCAATTTCTCTTGCTGTATACGCGTCATCTCCACGCGACGCGTCAGCTTTGTCCTGATCAAGATGGCGGCGACAGGACCCAGCTAGTACGAAGAACTTCACAAAGAAACACGGTAAAAACAATTATTTCTTTGCGAGAAAAAATATATTACTAAGCTGACTTTATAGAAGACGTGTTCTTGAGTTTAACTAAATGTTCAAATCGGCTGGATTTAAAAAAAAAAGTTCGCTGATTTTTATGCAGGCGCCAGGCGGGTCAAACCGGACGCTTTCTTTCTTTAAATTTAGCTAAATAAACGCTTAAAAATATACAGTATTTCTTCGCTGACTTATGGGTGATAGTAGACGTACTCCTGAGTTTGACGAAATGTTCAAATCAGCTGGATTTAAAAAAAAAAAAGTTCGCTGAATTTTATGCAGGCGCCAGGCGGGTCAAACCGGAGCTTTGTTTCTTTAAATTTAGTTAAATAAACGCTTAAAAAATATATTTCTTACCTCACTACAGCAGATGGGCTCCTGAGCTGAACCAAATGTGAAATCAGCTTGATTTAAAAATCCGCGGTGTGGTTTATGAGTGGTATCTTGCAAACAAAAACAGCGAACCTCACAGCTAATAGCAGCTACATCCATAGCAAGGGGCGGGCAGCGACAGAGTCAGTCCGACCAAAGGAGGCCTTTTTCGAACACATGCATGTAGAAACTTCTGGGCAACTTCATGAGCAGCTCCGTGACTCACGTGACTTCCTGTAGCCGGTGAGATGGGTGATACCAAATTATTTGCATGGGAGGGGGTCAGTCCTCAGGGAGTTTGTTAAAAACATGCAGCAATTTTACTAAAAAATTTGAATGAATAAAGAAAATCAATTATTGATGTAAGATATGTATAATGACGAAATGATTTCATTTTATTGGGGGGGTTAAATGACCGGATCAAATTATTGGGGGGGTCAAAACCCCCCTAACCCCCGTGTAAATTACGCCTATGCCTCCATCAGACTCCAATGTGAACCGTTTGCAGGCGACCCGCATGCACAATAGAAAATGTGACATCTCACGCAGCACGTTGTGTTTAAGGAAGTACTGTAAATATGGATGCTATACATGTTAGCATGAACCAACTAAGTTATTATGTGACATGCTTGTATGGTTCGGTGTTTAAATTTAATCTAGACTCTTGATGGCTCTTCCAGCACAACAGGATTGTGGTTCTGGAACGACAACAACATACCGAAGGTAAAAAAAATAATAATCAAGTATCGATCCCATCAAGTTAGTGTTGAAACGGTCTGACGTCGATGCACATCATATTTTCATTTATTTCATTTCATTTACCCTTTATAGGCGCATCTAAAAATATTAGAATACAGTATTGTGAAAAAGCTCCATTTTTTTATGTCAGTTATTTCAGAATTCATATAGATTAATTTCACATAGAGTGAAATATGTGCACCTTATAGTCTGAAAAAAAAACAGTATCGGTACTTGCTTCAAGCTTTCCAATCAATAATCTTCTATTATAACCAACAATAATTAAAAACTAAACTTACAACAGTTTCTAAGTAAAAGCTTATCCTTTACCATAATGTAAAAAAACTGCAAACATGTCCATTTGTCAAAAAAAAAAAGAAAGTTAAATCATTTCATCTGGACCAGTTTCTTTAAGGAAGAAACGTTTTGTCTTTCATTCGGAAGACTTCAGGATTTAACCTTTGTTTTTTATTAATTTAACCTTAACTTAACCTTTTTTGTTGTTATCTACAAGGATGATTGAGCCTACAAACTTTTTTCCTGTCCATTCAAGTTTACTAAAACAAGTGTTACTAAAAAATACATTTTCTTAAAAAAAACAAAAAAACAACAACACTCAAAACACTGCTATGTAAGATGAAGTATAAAAGCACAGCAGTTAAGCTCGCAGTAGTACATGTAGACATGATCTTAACTACTTAAAATGTTCTACTACTTATGAAAACACTTCCTAATTAAAGACAAGTCAGATTATCTTTTTCACGTTAGTCATTATAACAGACAGAGATAAAGAAGATGACCTCAGAGTAGTCTAACGACTAGTTTTATCTTTATATCTCTTCCCTGTTGGTCATTAATACAACACGTTTAGAGTTGTTACTACAACCAGTTTTCTTTCATCCAAGGTGACACTAAAGAAGCTCAACTTTCAGCATTGTAATGAGCCCACAGGCAATTAAAAAGAGAAAGTTGTGCACCACTGAACCACAGCATATCAAGCAGAAGAGTGGCTACCATGACGACAATGGTGATAAAGCTGCATGTTGACTACAAACGGGAGAAGGCACCATTAGTTTCAGTAAAACTAAAAGATGATCAAGCCATACCCTATCAGTACACTTCATTTCCTTGACATCATTTTCTCTAGGGAATGACTAACCATGCAGGAGGTCAAAACTCTGAGTGCTGCCAAAGGACAGGTTTGACAACTGCTTCTTTTACGTTTGCAGAAATATAAAGAGTGGACATCCTCTGAGGGGGTCATGAAATGTACTGTAATGACTCTTATCAGAAGCCTTAAGTGTCCCATCACCTCTGCAATTGTCCTGCTGCGCATTTGAGCCAGTCAGCGTGACTTCGGTGTAAAAGCTTATCTCAAGTAGAACACAAACCCTGTGGCAACCATTTCATTTGTCTTGCTCTTGCTTTAAAATAGGCATGTGAATGGTGTTAATGCTGGATGCTGTGGTCTTCTTGGCCCAGTGGGCCAAGTGTCGCCATACACACTTGTAATAATTGTAATTAGCTGTTGTACAGTATTAGCTTGGTTTAAAACACCATAAAATACATCAAAACAAGAAGCCCCCCCAAAAAAAGTTTTTTACTATTTATCCAACAAAGTTAAGTCAGGTACTCAGTCTGGATGTGTGTTTTTTTTTGTTTGTTTAAACGATTCGTCTTTCATCCAAAGGATTTCATCAGTCTGAGGAGCCACAACAAGCAATGTTTACATGCACAAAATTATTTGATCAGATTGAAATGTATTCAGATTAAATAATTCAAACGTATTGTTTACATGGGCACAGTCCGTTCACAACGAGCGTTTACATGCAGCGGGCTTTTATTCAGAATAGAAGTACCGGTACTGACATGTGCAGAGTGGTTGATGATGATGATTATCCGATCAGTCGTATCCGACTTTCGGTCATTTTATGAATCTTCATACTCCACGCCTTCCTGTCTTTCACCAATTCTTTCAAATCTGCAATTGGCATAGTCATTGTTGTCATGATAGTGTCGAGCCATCTTGTTCTTTGGCGGCCTTGTCTTCTTTTCCCACTGACTTTTCCCAGCATCACTGACGTTTCTAAAGAATCAGCGCGCATCACATGGCCAAAATATGAGAGCTGCTGTTTGGTGATTTTGCCCAATAATGACATTTTCGGTTTGACGCGGTCCAAAACTGCCTTGTTCTTCATCATGGCAGTCCAAGGTATTCTTAGCATTCTCCTCCAACACCAAAGTTCGAATGCTTCGACTTTTCTTTTCTCTTCTTTTCTAAGCGTCCAACTTTCGCAACCATACATCATTATAGGGAAGACAATTGCGTTGACCAATCTGACTTTTGTTGCAATGCTAATATCCTTGCTCTTCCAGATCTTTTCCATTCCCTGCATTGCAGTCCTGCTGAGTGTGATTCGCCTCTTGATCTTGGGCGCCGATGCCCCACTGCGGTCGATTTTTGCTCCAAGGAAAATTAAATCTTGTACAGACTCGATTACGGTACTGTGTTGTTTATTTGCATGTTCATTACACCATTGCCTGCAGTGGTCATAACTTTAGTTTTTTTGATGTTAAGGTACAGTCCCATTCGTTCACTTTCCTCTTGCACTCGTCGGACGAGACAGTCGAGGTCCTTTTCACTCTCTGCGAGCAGGGTTGTATCATACTTTATGGATCACAACAAAACGCAGAGTGGTTAACTCACCTTAAAAAAAATGCAGAAGGTATAGTTCCGTGATGAACGTAAACAAGTTTAAACAAACCTGAGCGCCCAAAATGGACTCACGACAGGTGTTAATGATGGTGGAGACGTTACTGCACTCCCTGACTGAGCTACAGGTGATACAGATCATTTTGAGCTCTTTCAAAGTTTCTAGTAGAAATACTATAACGCTCACCGGCCAGTTTAGCTTCCCCGACATCTTAGCATCTAGCCAGGCGAAAATACGTGAGGTAAACACAGTTCGCACATGCGCAGACATGTCAGTTTTCCACGATCAAAATAAAATGATCAGATTAGGCGTTATCATGCACAGCGTTTGGATTATGAATCGGCATAAACCACCCCTCTCATTTGGATTACAAACTATTTCAGATCGAGCTGAATCAACAAAGAATATTCAGAATGGGGCGTTTACATGACACTTTTTTATTCTGAATGGCCGTTTAATCCGATTACTGTACTTGTGTCCATGTAAACATAGCTTCAGTCCCACAAGAAGCATACGGTACTCACGTTAACTATGTTTAAATGGACATGCGTAAATGGATTAAACAGCCATTCAAAATAAAAATGTGTCATGTAAACACCCCATTCAGATTATTTTTTTGTTTATTCAGCTTGATCTGAAATAATTTGGAATCTGAATGAGAGGGGTGGTTTATGCCGATTCATAATCCGAATGGTGTGCATGTAAACACATTATCATTTTATTCCGATTGTGGAAAACTGACCTGTTTGCGCATGTGCGACCTATGTCTACCTCACGTATTTTCGCCTGGCCAGATGCTAATATGTCAGGGAAGCTAAACTGGTCGGTGAGCGACAACATTTCTACTAGAAACTTTGAAAGAGCTCAAAATGATCTGTATTAACTGTAGTTCAGTCAGGGAGTGCAATAATGTCTCCACCGTCATTAAAAGCTGTTGCAGGTCCATTTTGGGCGCTCAGGTTTTTTTACGTTCATCACGGAAGTAAAACTTCTTCTTCAGTGTTTTTTTTTAAAGGAAAGTTTACCACTCTGCACGTCAGTACTTCTGTTAAGAATAAAAGCCCACTGCACGTAAACGCTCGTCATAAATGGATTGTGCCCATGTAAATGATATTGGATTATTTTATCTGAAAACATTTCAATCTGGTCAAAGAATTTTGTGCATGTAAACATACTGATAGTGGGCCAAACCAGTTTGATGGTGATAAGATGGTTTCTGGAGTCCACACTCTCCCCACAGGAGAGGAGAGGACAAGGGAGAGGGCGGACTCCAGAAACGATCTCATCACCATCAAACTGGTTTGGCCCACTATGTGAGTGTGCTGCTTGTGGGACTAAGTTTGTTGCGGCTGCTCAGACTGATGAAGTCATTTGGATGAAGGACGAAAAGTTTCAACAACAACAACAAAAAAAGAAACCATCCAGAGGACCTGACTGAACGTTGTAGGATTTTTTTTACCTGTATTATTGAGAATGAACTTTGATGTTTTACTATTTATATTAAAACCTTTTTCAAATGTTTATAATATGTTGTAATAATTATATGTAGTTATATGTGTATAATCAAACCATGCAGTACACATTGGGACAAACATGTTTGGATATTTTTTTCTTATAATATATCACATTAAAGCAAATTGTGCAGCTAGTTTACCTAATTATGGTCATTGTTGCAGATTGGTATATGACATTTGAGGCTTAAAAACAGAATTTCTTAATGAGAAAAAGCAAAAGCCCCTCAGGTGTTTCCAGAGGGTTTGAGTACCCAGTCGCTGCATACTTCCTTTTGTCTAAAAGAGGGTGCATTAAGAGGGAAAAGGACACTCATGCCTGGTCCCCACTGCACAACTCGAAACGCGCCTGCCGTCCCCTTTTGGCCGCTTGTCACGGTCCCACTAAGCCACTGAAGACCGTCTGATGACACGCACTAGGGGGTGGCAGAGGGAGGGGTCTCTAGCTCGTTTTCCGGGTTCAGTTGTTGTGTTAACTAAAGTTGGCGGTTCGACTCCCGGGACCCGCACCATGTGTCGTTGTGTCCTTGGGCAAGACACTTAACCCTGAGTTGCTCCCGGTAGGACTGGAAAGCACCTTGCATGGTAGTCTGCCGCCACCGGTTTATGAATGTGTGTAGCATTCAATATATGTGTAGCACTTTGAGATTTTCAGTAATGAAAAGTGCGTTATAAATTGAATTAATTATTATTATTATTATTAACTGCACCTCCGACGGTCTTTGATGAGATTAAAACGTTTTTTTAATGTTTGGGGTGATCTACACTGGAGAGAACAGCAGCCTGTCAGCAGCAACTGTAAAAATGCCACGTTTCTTACCGGAGTTTGGTTCCAATTCATGGAGGCTCGATCCGGTAAGTTTAAAAAGTCCAAAAAAAGTCCCGTTGTGGTTGTGTAATCAGATAGCAGAGGCTCTCCCGACTGTTTGCTGGACGCGTCGAGCCACCAGAGATCGAATTTTCTGGCGTTGGCAGTTCGACGCCTAGGTTGATTTGGACGCGCGCGTGCGTGGAAAAGGAACTGCAGGCTGCCGCCGCGCCGCTTCGATCACTCGAATCGCGCCGCTTCCCGGTTCGCCGTGACTCCACGCGTCTCCTCATAGACTTTGAATGTAAACCGGCCGCTTCAGCCGCCCGACACCGGGGCAGTGGGTACCAGGCATCACTCCTGTGTAGAGCAAGCTACAGGTGTGCAGCTTTGAGTGCAAGAATGAGAACTGACTTCAAGGGCATGAGGGTTATTATTTTTAAAAAACGGAAAATATAAAAATCTAATCTTTAAAACTGAAACTGTGGGTCCAGATATAGCCCAATTATAATGCAGACATTTGAGAAGAAGTGCAGCTCAAACTTGCATACCAATTAGTCCTTTGTAAGCATTGTGAATATGAAGCATTATTCACACCCTTACTAATGCAGAAAAAGAATGATATACCTGGATAGGTTTAAAGCAACACATTTAATACCCATTAACCTTATTTGTGAACCAGAAAATGTCCATAAACTGTATCAAAGGATGACTGAGATGAATGTACTGTTAAAAGTGCTGCAAGCTTAAAATACACTCTGGCTTCTGTTTAGAGGAAATTAAGTTAAGCAAAATCTATGCAGTTACATGGCCATGACAGCTGCATTTATTTAAATCTGTTCGAGACATTGTTTAAGACTGATATGTCTTGCAGAGTTTTCCTGGTAGGGAACAGTTAGTTTATTATAATGGCTAAAAAATAATGAGACGTTCATACGAAGTCCATATACACAGCTTACTGTATGATGATGAACATGAAGCATGAGTTTCTAAAGTTATCTTGCTTTTCAGGTTACATGCTGTCTGCTTATTAAGTGCAGAAAAAGGGTTCAAACCCGCAATAAAATGGTCTTTATTCTTAAAATGGCTTTCAAAAGGTTTTGTTGGGTACAAACGTTCTCCAAGTTACTGTTCAGTGTATTTCCCATCTATCACGGGTAAACATTATCCTTTTGTTTTTCAATTGACAGGCTTGTTGAGAATTTGTCACCCATTGGAACATGATCCTATTTTGGAACGCTCAAATGTGTTTGAGCTACAGGCAGCAAAACAAAATGCATGACCACATAGGTGTGATGATCAGGCAGCCTGGAGTCTTGGCTAATAACATAGTCACAAATTCCAAGAGTAAAATTACTGGGAGCTAGTTTCACTTCACCTCACTATCATGCTCTTAAAAGCAAACATATGCTTTGTAATTTGCTTTAAAATGTAAATATTCAACTGAAAAGTGCCCTCCACAACACATATCTAAATGTTCTATATGTATACAGGTAGTCCCCGACTTACGAGCGCTCTGACCTACGAGGTTCCGGACTTACGAGCTGGCGAATTTTTGGAAAAAACGCAAAAAATACCGAGTTTTTCTGTGTTTTTTCACCACAGTTCGTTAGCTAAACATGTGGACACACGTTTCCGATCATTTTTATGCACTCGTAAGCAGTTTTTCGATGAAAAACGAGTGTTTGTAGTCGCGCTAGCAAAACCGTTCCAACTTACGAGCGAAATTCCGGACTTACGAGACACGTGGCGGCCGTTCCAAGTTACGAATTTTCGCTTTACGAGCGCCTCGGAGGAACGGAACTCGCTCGTAAGTCGGGGACTACCTGTAATAGTAATAAATACTAGGCATGTAACGGTACAAGTGGGTGTACCGAACCGTTTCGGTACACCACGTTCGGTTCAGTCCACCTGCGTACCGTTTCGGATTTTCTTTTCACTCATTAAACGTTATTAACAGGGGAATATATGCACCGCGGAACAACATTTCCTGGGCGCGTTTCAGCACGGAGCTATTATCGCGCAGCACGCGCAGCTTTTAGCCGTTAGCATGTCGTGCGGTCTCCTGTTTGTGAACGTTATAGCTTTCTTGTTAAAAGACAAGCGCACACGCAGCTTGTGTGGACGTTGTTTCGTGAAGACTGGATCTGCAGCAACACGTCTAACGTGAACGCGCTTGAAACTACGTCATCCGAACGTGAACGAAGAAACAGCAGCTGTTACAAACACTGCTAACAGCAACAGCTGCATTAAAACTACTTCATCAGGTAATCAGAGCGGTCCATAGCAATAACACAAGCTGTATGAGTTTTTAAATCTCTGAATCTAAGTCTGAACGTTGTTATATGTGCAGGCTTTAAAGTTACTGATCCTCGCTATGAGACATTCATCACGTCTACACTTCAAAAAGTTCAGCTCTTTATGAAAAAACTAACTGATGTTGTCAACAAGCCCTGGAGCTCATTAAAGCCCTGCCCTGATGATGAGTGAGAGATTCAATCGTTCAAGAGGTATTGTTCTTTTATTATTATTATTATCTAAATAATCGTTTTTATTTAAAATCATAATCTTATTAACTTATTTTTATTTACCTCTTTGTGTTTTATTTCCAGTCTGGGAAAGAGGTAGCTGCTCTCTACTTCCACTTCAGGGAAATCCACCTGCAGCTAAGAAGTGTGTGATGACTGAACTGAACTCTGAACTTTTCCAGGGACCTGTCCTGGAGGAGCAGTTCCAAGAATAATAATAATAATAATGAATTCAATTTATAACGCACTTTTCATTAGTGAAAATCTCAAAGTGCTACACACATTGAATGCTACACACATTCATACACCGGTAGCGGCAGACTACCATGCAAGGTGCTTTCCAGTCCTACCGGGAGCAACTCGGGGTTAAGTGTCTTGCCCAAGGACACAACGACACATTGTGTGGGGAACCGGGATTCGAACCGCCAACCTTCCGATCGGGGGACGACTGCCATTACCATTACGCCACGGCTGCCCCAACACTGAGTACAGTAATGAGGACAAATACAGCCACACTGCTGCTACTGGACAAAAACTTGATTAGTTAGATTGTAAACAGTCTGTTGCTGCTTATTGTTCTGGTTCTGACTGTTATTGTATTTATTAAGATTTTTATTATTGTTAATATAGTTTATTTATTGTAGAGTGCTGTTTATTTAAAATATCATCCAAATGGGTCACTTTTATTTATTACTACAATACAATACAAACGTATTTTTGGCATATTTTCAAAATAAACATTTTGTAAGTCTTTATTTAGTCTTTTTTTTTCGTACCGAAAATTAACCGAACCGAACCCTCCTTGTAATTGAACCGAACCGAAATGTGATTTTAGCGTACCGTTACACCCCTAATAAATACATAAATAATATATAGAGGGAATAATTTGTTTCATTGCCACATAAAACATTAGATGAGAAAAAGAGAAAGGATCCAGTCACCAGTGGGCATTCTGAGTGGCTCATCGCGATTACCGGTATATGATGCCATAAGGTTTCATACACTTTGAAATAGGATCACTGCTGTGAAGGAAGGAGAAGCCATGTGTTGGATTGTGACAAGTGTGTGTACGGTATATGTGCACAGCTTCGCCTTACCTGCTGCTATCTGCGCCTGGTGACTCGGGCCCAAGTCTGCATCTTTCCAGCTGATTGGCCACAATCTGCCTCTCCACTTCCAGCTCCCTGGTTAGCCGCTCAAACTGAAGCTCCTACACACAAGCCCAACAGACGGAGGCATGAAACACAAGGTCAAAATAAAGCATTACCATCAGAGCTTTTATGTAGCTGCACTGTTGACTATGACGACAAACGTGAACTTGATGTAAAGTGAGTAGACTGACATAAAACAGGTTTTTCCAACAGCTTTGGCCTCCATTGAGGTATGTAGGTTAATGATGCAACAATGTAGGCTTAAAGCACATTAAGAAATTAACAGTTGAAAACGCTCTAAAAATACATTATAGTATGTATACACTAATGTAAACCAAAGTTTTAAATTATACACGTAGAGAAGCACGCACAGACATGTGGCCTATAAGATATTGTCATATTTTCAGCCCACACAGAGGGATAAGCACCACTTCAGTGGGTGATATTTAGCCTTCATGGCTTTGTTCCTATGGGAGTTGGGAAGGAATCAGCTTTTGACTAATTATCTCGCCTGAGCAAGGACGTTATTTGCACAGCTATATGGCATTAAGCGCTGCATCATGACACTTGTAAGACCCGCAAGGTCTTCTATGCACAGGAGAATGATGGCACACACTCACCCTTCTATTTGCATACATTTAAACCACCTTTTTTACTCAAACACAGCACTACTTTGGCAGGGAAAAGGCTTTTTTTTTTTTACTTCTCTTGCAAAAAGAGTTTGCTAACCATAACTCACTGCGCAGGCGGAAAGCATCTCTCCTCGCTATCCTTAGCTGTCCCATGTAATGACCATTATCACGGTCGATTACATTCACAGCCAACTGCATACAGTACACAGACACATGAACTGGCTATCCACATGCTTTGTGACCTGTCTAAGAAAATGTAGTCACTCCACATCACTAAGACCAGCGTACTTTTCACACCCCTCCTGTGGTCCCTGGGGCTGCACCAAAAATTTCCTCCACATTGTAGACAAGCTGTGCTCACCCCTCCCCCAAGCTAATACCACTTTCTGCTGCTCACCTCTCCTCTGCTTCAGCGAAGGTATGCGAAGCTTGACTGCAATGAGAGTGAGCTTGCAGAAAATAAAGGTGCTCCCCTCTGTTTCCTTAATGTAATGCCTTGTTGTGGCTAAAATACCTGTACAGTGTACCAAGAAACTCTATGTGTGTATCTTTTTACACACGAGAAAACTGGACAGTAAAAGAGTAAATATTGTAAAACGAATAATACGTTAACATCATGATTATAAGTGTACATAGAAATACTATGAACAGACCTGTCGCGATAAGCAATTAATCAATTAATCGCATGATAAATGAAAATTATCAACCTCATTTTCATTTATCGGCTTTATTGTTTCTTCGTCTCTCTTTCTTCTGGACACTGGGTGACAAAAGCTCAACTCCGGTGCTCTTCAATGACCCCTCCTTTTCTCTTTTATCTCTTTTCTTTAAAATCTGTTTTAACCGTCCAAAATCGCATTTTTGGATCGTTAAAAGCAGCTAAGCTGAGAAGCTAAGCTACGAGCCAAGCTAACAGGCTGAACTCGGGGGGAAAAAACTCCGTCTTGTCGAAGCTCCAAAATTCACGGTTGAAACCTGTTCCTTCGTGTAAAAAGTTGTTTTTCTCTGCAAAAAGAAGCTGAGAACTTGTTTACTTATTTTTTAATTAAAAGCTTTGTGTGAAAAATGCTATGCTAAAGAGCTGAAACCATACCAAGCATCCACCATTTTGAGAACCGAAGAAAGGAAGGAGAGACAGCCCATGTCACGTCAAGGGGCCTCCCTCCCATTTTTCTTAGAGACACGTTGCTTGCTCACTATCCACCATTCTGTTCAAATAGTCTTATACTGCCATCCAGTGGTCAAAAAGGGTACTACACACAAAAATTAATCAACATTTCTTCTTAAATTTGACAATAATTACTACCGGTAATTATTGTCAAATTTCAAACAGTATTATCATTTATTGCAAGAATTTCTGAGACAATTAATCATCCAGCAAAACTTGTTATCATGACAGGCCTAACTATAAATCTTTAAAGATAATCAATTGATCTCCAAAGTAAGTTTCTCCTGTTATTCCTGGCTGAATGTTAATAAACAAATGCAGCAAATGCAGTGGTAAGACAAATTTATTGTTAACAATGAAGTTATAACAATAATTTATAAAAAAAATTATAATAAAGTTGTTATTTTTATATTCTGTTATTTTTTATATCCTGTGTGATTCCTTGTGCGTGTTCCTTTATATTGAAACCCTGGCACAACAATTTCCTGCAGGATCAATAAAGTTCTTATCTCATCTTTGTAAAAAATCTAAATGTTTTCAATATATATATACACAGTATATATACTGTACGGTATATAATATACACAGTACTGTATATATATATTTTTTTCTTTTTTTTTCAGAAAATTGTTTTTAAATTTGTTTTGGTTTACATTTAATGTTTAATTTCTGACATTTAAAAAAAATAATCCAGATCTCTTCTGCTATCAGTGTACACAAATAAACATAGGAGGGTATAATACATATCAGAGTCAGAGTCAGAGAGTCTTTATTGTCATTTGCACCGCATGTGGTACATGTGATGAAAACGAGATTATGTACACAGGGTCCCAGTTACATCCAACAACAAATGCAAGAGAAAAACAGTAATAACATCTAGGATTAACTAAGAAAAACATCAACTAGTAATACACTAAGCCCTAATGTAGTAGAAAAACATCATTATAAACAGCAGCACGAACATGAGTCTGTATGAGCAGATGGTCACAAATGAACACAGCAACAAGAAAACAGATCAGCATCAGCATGATGTGATATTTTGCAGTGATTATTCTTATTATTTATTTATTCATGAGTCTAACAGCCTCAGGGTAGAAGCTGTTCCTCAGTCTAGTGGTTCTACATTTGATGCTCCTCAACCTCCGTCCTGAGGGGAGTGGGGCAAAGAGTGAGTGTGCTGGGTGA
>JBBPBX010042557.1:3390-28349 GCA_038048925.1 Garcialebias charrua
GACTCATTACCTTTGACACGACAGGAGACACTAGCCTTTCAGACGTACAGAGTCCTTGCAGGTCTGGTTCACCCAAGCTAGTTAGTTTACTTTCAACGTCTCCTGGGGTCCGCGTGGATCATCAGAGATAGTTGCCACTCGTGGTAGTTTTAGAATAAGATTTCCTCTAAGAAAGTTCATATAGAACTAGGGAGCTTTTGCTCTGTGAACTTAAGGAGACATCCAAAAGTCCTCAGTTGATAAGCCAGTCTTTGACTCATGACTGCAGCCTAAATCAGCTCTTCAAAACAGAGAGATGTCAGGTCTCGCTGTCCGTTCAACTCTGAAGCGCTCACGGAAGCGAACACTTTTACTAAAGTGATGAGATCAGGAAAACAGTCTTCTGATTGGTCTGGTGGACCAGGAGAAGAGAGTGAAAATCAAGTCAAGGTAAAAGCCAGGAGCAGAAATAAATGTTTAGAGAAACAGGCAGACACATAGTCACCAGTTGTAAGATACTTGGATTAGCGTCTTAACATTTCTAAAACAAATCTGAAAAGCTCAACTTGACATAAAATTCAACTTTGCCATAGTTAGACACCATCATATGGTCAAGTGACACAGTAATGCTTCACATTAAAGAATAACACAGCATAATGGCACATATCATGAAAATGACTAAATGTTATTCTTTTGATTACATTAGAATAAAATTAAAGAAGCAAATAGTCTCTTTGTGAGTGACTATGTTCTCAGATTACAACTAATGGAATAAATTGTAGTAAATGTCGGTTTACTGAAATGGTCAGTAAAAGGTATCACTGGAACAGTTCAAAGCATCTTCGCTGACCATGGGTAGGTCCACTACATGCCCCCCCTTTTCGAAGTCATCGCCCGTCCATGGGGATGAGTTCAAACACGAAAGGATACCACCAAATGTCTCTGATCTTGATGTAATCCAGCAACTGAGAGGAAATATAATTAAAAGTAAGAAAGTTCATACTCAATAATCCAGGTATCAAATCTGATAATTCTCAATCAAGTCATCTGGACAGTTTCTTTTAGTAGAGACGTTTCACCCTCAGTCCAGAGGGCTTCCTCAGTCAGAGTAGTCCAGCACACTGATGTTCTCCCACCAAGCCGTAAACAACTTATGTGGACCAACCAGTTTGCTGGAGCCTAGATGGTTTCTGGGGGCCGTCCTATCCCTCGTCGACTCCTCCCAGGCAGGTAGCCACAGCCAAAGTGGTTCAAAACAAGAAAGTTCATACTCAATAATCCAGGTATCATATCTGATAATTCTCAATCAAGTCATCTGGACAGTTTCTTTTAGTAGAGACGTTTCACCCTCAGTCCAGAGGGCTTCCTCAGTCAGAGTAGTCCAGCACACTGATGTTCTCCCACCAAGCCGTAAACAACTTATGTGGACCAACCAGTTTGCTGGAGCCTAGATAATTTCTGGGGGCCGTCCTGTCCCTCGTCGACTCCTCCCAGGCAGGCAGCCACAGCCAAAGTGGTTCAAAACAAGAAAGTTCATACTCAATAATCCAAGTATCAAATCTGATAATTCTCAATCAAGTCATCTAGACATGGGAGGAGTCGACGAGGGACAGGACGGCCCCCAGAAACCATCTAGCTAAGGTCTCTACGAACTACAAACTCAGCTGTGTTTGTTGGAGATCTCGCTGTGCTAGTCTACGGTAGAGAAGTGTTGTCCAGTTCCAGTTTGACTGGGAGGCAGTCAGGGGCCCATAAAGATGTGGAGTCAAAGCCACCATCGGACAACACATTGCTTGACGTTATACTTGGTGAGTGCATATAATGTTGGACAAGAATCATTCTAAAATTAATTCCTACCGTTTTCTCCTTTTTATGAAAAATGTTCCATGAGATTCTCTGATCAGGTTCATGCTGATTGCGATACAATCACCTATAAATATCAATCACTACCATATTGATTGAATTGGATCTGAGCACTACAGGCTACATGATTTGGGAAAACTGAGTCATAAAACCAACTTAAGTTAGATATAAAACTGTTTTACCTTTCTTTTCAAGGGAAGAATTAAGATAATTTGCAGCACAATGCAGCAACTATTCAGAAAAAAAGTAAAGCACTTAAATTTACCAGCTATTACTAACACAATCTTTTACAGATTAGAAACATTAACACTCGGACTTCCGGGCTGGTGAGCGAGAGGATGACAGCGTAGTGAAACGCGCTCCCGACGCTTAAGTTAAATATAGCCCTAAACGACTCTGATTTGAAATATTAATCCTTGGACAATTAAGAACAGGGCTCGAAGATGCCACCAAAAGTAAAAGTTCTTAAGAAGTCTGCGCTATCAAAGCTGCACGAAGGAGACGAAGTGGACCAGACCGCACCTGCACCTGCTGTCAGCGACATGGAGGACGAGGACGCGCTAACAGCTGATGAGCAACAAGCCGGCGGCGTGAGTCTGGAACTCATTCTGAAAGAACTGAGAGAATTCAGAAAAGATAATGCTATGCAGCTAAAGGGAATTCGAGAAGAAATTAACAAGACAAATAAACGAGTAGAAGAGGCGGAAGGGAGGATCATGGACGCTGAAACTCGAATACAAACAAATGAAGAAATGACAGCAGAAATGTTTAAACTGCACAAGGAAATGAACGCAAAATTAACGGATCTGGAAGGGCAATCCAGAAGAGAAAATGTTAGAATATATGGTGTCAAAGAAGGAGCAGAAGACGAGGCTCCATCAATGGTGACTTTTGTGGAAACTTTGTTAAAAGAAAAACTGGAAGTGCCAGTTTCAGCAGAGCTGCGGGTGGAGCGCGCGCACCGCGCCGGCGTGTCAAAGCCGCCACCAGCTGCGACACCGAGATCAATTATTATTAAAATGTCCAGCTACAGGATGAAAGAAGAACTTTTAAAACTAGCCTGGCAGAAACGAGGATTTGAATATCTGGGAAACAAGATCAACTTGGATCATGATTATGCACCTGATGTTATGAAGCAGAGGAAGAAATATGCAGAGGTGAAATCAGTGCTGAAGGAGAAGAAGATCCGTTTCCAGACCCCGTTCCCAGCCAGGATGAGAGTGTTTTATCCTGAAGGAACCGTGCTGTATGGCTCAGCAGAGGAGGCGACAAGCGACCTGGACAAGAGAGGATTCCCTGTGACTGTCATCAAACGCCCGGAGGCTTTAATGGAACAGATACAAGAACTGATGTGGCACACCGAGAGGAAGAGGAGCAGGAGGGGTGAAGATCGGACCCGAGGCTACAAGGAGAAACTCCGAGAGTTCAGACGGCAGGACCAGAAATGACTGGACACTGAGAAACAGATAAGTAAAATAAATTAGCAGTGAGTGATTTTCCTTTTGTTTGAGACTTTCTGAAGAACATGTGAATAAGAAATCATTGAACATAAGAACTAAGAGGCAATAGATAATGAATGAAAATTGTCGGGTGTTTTTTTTTTAACGTTGTCATAAAAATGGACATAGGCCTAATGGCAAATGAAGGCCCTCTCTCACCACCAGTAGAGAGAGGCTCACCTTCAAACCCCCCCTTTCAGTGGGGAGGACTAAGGGTCACACAGGAGACCCCACAGTTGGAAGTCAAAGTGTTTTTGTTTATAGCTGTTTATAGCTTTTGTTTACGCTCCATGCAGCTTTAATGTTGATTTGTTTATTTGTTTTGTTTGTAAATATTCAGGGAGGATGTGGTTTAAACTAAAACACAGAAATGTTAAAACATCCAGACGACTGAAATATGGTTAATTTAAAGGTTATTTCATATAATGTAAATGGACTGCTCAATCCAATAAAACGCAGTAAGATTTTAACCAAAATGAAAAAGGAACAGGCACATATAGTATATTTACAGGAAACACACCTGGACTCTAAAGAACATGAGAAATTAAAAAGAATGGGTTTTACGAAGGTCTTCTTTTCTTCTTATAAATCTGGAAGGAGGAGAGGTGTTGCCATTCTTATATCAAATAAATTACATCTCGAAGAACTACATGTGATACAGGACAGAGAGGGACGGTATGTATTAGTAAAAGGGAACATTGAAGGGAATCCGATCACTTTGCTAAATCTATATGCACCACCCGGAAGCGATATCAGTTTTTTTAAGAAAGTTGTTGATTTGATGGTAACGGAGACAGTAGGATTCTTACTCTGTGGAGGGGATTTAAACGCACACCTACAGCCAAGATTAGACACTTCTAACGGTAAAACACAAAATACAAAACTATTAGTTAAGAAAATTAACAAGCTTTTTGAAGAGGTGGGTTTAATAGATATATGGAGGGATTTAAATCCTAAACAAAGAAATTATACCCACTATTCATCACCCCACCAATTATATACAAGAATAGACTATTTCCTAACCTTTGGAAAAGACAAAGACAAAATAAACACCTGTGAAATAGGAAGTATAGATTTAAGCGACCATGCCCCAGTGTACCTATCCATTGATCTAAAATTACAACAGAAAATAAAAAACTGGAAACTAAATTCAAGCCTACTTAAAGATTCTCACATTAAGAAACAGATTATAAGAGAAATCCAACTTTACCTGGAAATAAATGATAAAGGCGATGTATCGCCTCCTATTTTATGGGACGCTCTAAAGGCTGTCCTGAGAGGAAAAATTATAGCTATATCCTCATATAAGAAAAAAATGAGAAATAATAAATTAGAAGAACTACAGAAACAATTAGGAGAATTAGAGGAAAAACACAAAATAACAACAGATAAGGTTATATGGAATGAAATTACAAAAACAAGGAACGAAATTAATGAGTTAACTACACACGAAATAAAGAAAAAACTATTATTTCTCAAACAAAGATACTATGAAGGTGGATCCAGATCAATGAAGGTTCTTGCTTGGAAACTTAAAAAGAAAATAGCTCAGAACACAATCCACAAAATTAGAGATTCAGATACGAATATAATAAAAAACAGATTAAATGAAATCCAGACTGCATTTGAAACATTTTATAAGAAGCTTTATTCTAAAAGGGGAGGAGGTAGCATGGCGGAAATACAAAACTTTCTGGACTCTCTCGAATTACCTACATTAAATGAAGAACAAAATAAGAAAATGGTTGAGGACATAACAGAAAAGGAGTTAAAAGAAGCCATTAGTAGACTTAAGTTAAATAAATCACCAGGATCTGATGGCTACACAGCAGAATGGTATAAGGAATTAAAAGAAGAGTTAATACCAGTGATGCTTCCTACATTGAATTGGGCATTGAATAAATGGGAAACACCGCCCAGCTGGAAGGAAGCAGTGATTTCTGCCATCCCTAAAGAAAACAAAGACAAATTAGACTGTGGATCATATAGACCAATATCAGTTCTCAACATAGATTATAGATTATTTACTTCCATCCTGGCCAGAAGATTAGACAAGTTTTTACCAAACTTGATACATAATGACCAGACTGGCTTTATACGAGAACGTCAAACACAAGATAATATACGACGGACACTACACATTATAAATCATATTCAAAAAGAAAAAAGAGCAGCGATGGTAATCAGTATTGATGCAGAAAAGGCGTTTGACTCTGTGAATTGGAGTTTCCTCTATCAAGTTCTACGTAAATTTGGCATAAATGAAAAAATAATTAAAACCATACAGGCACTATATGAAAAACCAACTGCTAGAATAAAAATTAATGGATGCTTATCAAACAGCTTTGTTTTGGAAAGAGGTACAAGGCAAGGCTGTGCATGTTCACCATTGTTATTTGCATTATACCTAGAACCACTCACTCAATATATAAGACAAAACAATGAAATAAGGGGTATCACTGTACATGGGAAAGAACACAAATTAGCCTGTTATGCAGATGATATTTTAATTTTTCTGGGACAACCAACAAGCTCTCTACCTAAACTAATGCAGTCGTTTGAAAGTTTTGGTGTCTTATCAGGATACAAAATAAATATAAGTAAAACTCGACTACTTAAATACAATTACAGTCCTCCAGAAGAAATCAAGAAAAAATATGATCTATCATGGCAAACAGACTATATTAAAGGAGAAATGAAAAGAGTTTTTAAGCTAATAGTAGTCTAATGAAAAGCATAAAATAAGCTTGTTGAGAAAATTTCACAAGTCAAAAATGTCATCCTAACTCAAATTTAGACTTTGCAAAGTGAAAAAATTCTCATCTGGTGTTTTTGACCCCCCTCCCTCTGCTTGCTCTCCGTCCCCTGAATATGACATAGGCAGTGCAATGGTCGTCCCTCATACAGTAATATTAGTGTGTGTATCTAGTATTTTTTCAACTTTCATCATTTTGTAAACCGCCCCCTAGCTTATAGACTGTAGTTATGTTATCATTCACAAGAGTTTGTATATATTTTTTTGTTTATGTAGTGTTTTGTAGTTCTGTTTGTGTTAATAAAAAAAAAAATCTAGTAGTGGACAAAAAGGTTTCAGTGTGTAGCAATTAGGGATGCAGCAAAAAAAAATCTATTTTTTAAAGAATCAAGATTCTTAGTCCTGGCGATTCAGAATCGATTCTAAAAGCCCCAAAATAGATTTTAAAACTTTTTTAAAATTTTATATTGTATTTTTACCGCTCCTGTGCATTCGGCCGCTGTAGAATTTTGGCCGTGTAGGGCCACCGTAGTTAGTTAGCCAGGCAGCTCCCAATGGAGCCTGCTAGCAAGGAGGGAGACCCTGCATGTTTCAACTTGCTCCTTCATCTTTAAAAATCATTTTAGATCCTACTATGTTCTGTGGAATACAGAGCTTAACAAGACATTGGTAACTGTTTCAGGACATTTTCAACACCCCCACTCCCATGTTAGCATACGGCGCTAGCATGCTAACGTTAGCATACGGCGCTAGCATGCTAACGTTAGCATGCGAAGGCTATTCGTATTTCCAGGATAGAAATGCCCATTAATGCACTAAATCACCAAACTGTTTTTGACAAACTAAAGTGATATCCTTCAGATTCAAAAAGGTCTTCTGCTTCCATTTTAAATGACAGACAAGAGGACAGTAATGATGGGTTTATAGCTTCAGTGTTATTGTAAGATAGCAAAGGAGGTCTTAATTGTGTCATAAAAGTGCGTCCAGAAAATTACTACAGAAATCACTGCACTTCGGCATGTAGCAGGAAAAATGTAAAAAAACTATTTCTTTAAGCTACTGACTTGAAAAAAGCATACTAAGTATGTTTATGTGTGTTGTTTACTATATGAAATTCTTGTTATATCGATTTTTTCAGATTTGATTACATTTCTCCTTTAAATACCTAGGAATAATAATTCCAAAGGACCTAACAGACCTAGTAAAATATAATTACTCACCAATACAAAATAAAATTAAAGATGATATAGCTAGATGGAATCTTACCCCATATTTAAGTTTCAGCTCAAGAATAGACTCAATTAAAATGAGTATTTTGCCAAAGTTATTGTATTTATTCCAGACTCTACCAATTGAAATAAACCAATCACAATTTAATGAATGGGACAAAATCCTGTCTAGATACATATGGCAAGGAAAAAGACCCAGGATTAGATTAAAAACATTACAATTGGCAAAAGATAAAGGGGGATGGGGCCTTCCTTCCCTTAGAGATTACTACTGGGCAGCACAGCTGAGGCCTATGATCTGTTGGTGCAATCCTTCATATAAAGCTCAATGGAAGAACATCGAAGAGGCCCTGACCTCCACCCCCTTACAAGCACTCATAGCAGACAGTGACCTACAAAATGCTATAAAAAATATAGATAACCCTTGGATCAAGCTGACTCTGAAAACGTGGAAAAATGTAATAACAACATACAAATTAGAAGATGATCTAGTAATTTTAAAGTGGTGTGCATATGATACACAATTTACTCCAAATAAATTGGACAATAGATTCAAGGAATGGACACAGAAAGGATTAACAGCTGTGTGTAAAATGATAAAAGACAACACACTACAAAGTTTTGAATGGATTAAAGAAAAATACTTTTTAGAAGCACATGATTTTTTTCGTTATCTACAGGTAAGACATTTTGTCAATGATAAAATAAAAAAAACATCAGAATTGAGCAAACCGCTGTTGAGCCAGTTTAAAGAGGCATATGACTCAAACAAACAGAGAGGCATTATCTCAGGTCTTTACAAAGGACTTGTAAATATGAAAGCACATTCAACGTTATATGTCAAAACAAAATGGGAAATGGAGGGAGAAATACATATAACAGAGGAAGAGTGGAGAACAATTTGGGAGTATCAGTGGAAATGTAGCAGCTCATTGAGATGGAGGGAATTTGGGTGGAAAAGCTTGATAAGATATTTCATTACACCCTACCAAAAATCCCACTATAAAGGTAATTCTCCAGCTTGTTGGAGAAATTGTGGAAATAACATTGGAAATCATTATCATATTTTTTGGGACTGTCAAGTAATTAGAACCTATTGGAGGGAGATACATAAAGCAATACAAGATATTATTGGATGTCAACTGCCTTTAGAAAGTAAAGTTTTGTTTTTTGGACTCATGCCTGAAGGTTGCTCAAAGATGGACAAATACCTAATTAATATTTTATTAGTGGCGTGCAAAAAAGCCATCACGAAACATTGGCTTTCACTGGAGAGCCCAACAGTGAACATATGGATGGACATTACAATGGACATATACAGGATGGAGAGAATAACTGCAGAAGTAAATGATGAAAAGGACCGATTTATTCTACGCTGGAAGAAATGGATGGTTTATATAAAATCATGTAGACCAGATATAGACCTAGTAATTTCTGAATGATTGTAACAAAAAACCACTTTTACTCCTTTTATATTAAGGTTTTTGTATTTTGTTTCCATTGTTTGTTTTTTATTATTAGTTTTGATTTATTATTATTATTTTTTGTTTCTTTATTTCTATTGTTAAGGACATTTAAATAGATAATTTACAAATAATTGAAGTGTTAAATGTTAATTATGTTAAATATATGTATAATTGTCAATAAAAACATGTAAATAAAAAAAATAAAAAAAAGATAATGATACAAATAAGATGTTCAATAAACAAAATTTGTTAAAAAAAAGAAACATTAACACTCTACACAGGCTAAATTGTGCAACAGGTCAAACAAAATTCAAAACATTGCGTAAATCAAATATTATTAAATGAAGTTTTCAATAAAATTCAAATGCAGGTTGATATTAAGTTATTAAATAAAATATCGGAGACCACAACTTAGTTTCTTGTTATTGTTGTTCTTCTGTTTCTGCTGACTTAGACCTGGTGTTAATTATTGACTGATGCCTGTACATGTTTTATCATAAATGCTTTAACGGGAATGTAATTGTTCTATAATTCTTTCGTCTTTGATAATTGTTGAACAGCACCTTGTGAATTTCATTTCTGCGAAATATATATATATCTGGAGAGTTACTAACCCAAATAGTAATTTACTTGGACAAACAAGGCTGGTTCTTTACGATCCAGAATAGACTTTTGGTTAATTTCGGAATCCCTTACTCAATTAATTTGCAAAACAGAAATTATGCCTACTCCATTAACAGACCATAAAGCAATTGTATTAACTTTAAACTTATCTCCTGATAAGCCAACTCAAAGATACCCAGCATACTGGAAACTAAATAGTTCTTTATTACAAAACGAATCTTTAATTGAAATAATAAGAAGAAAAATCTCAGAACGTTTTGAGACTGCAGAAGATACAGGGGAATATCAAAAACAATGGGAGCTTTTAAAATATGAGCTGAGAAGATTGTTTATAGAAACAAGTTCTAAACTAAAAAAGGAAAAGAAATCAGATGAAAGTAATCTGATAGCCAAATTAATCTCGCTATCATCCATATTGCCTGAAAATCTATCTGAACAACAGCAAGCAGATCTCCTAACTGCACAACTAAAACTTGATCAATTATATATCAATAAAGCTAAAGGTGCATTTGTACGTTCAAGAGCGAAATGGTTAGAGGAGGGTGAGCAAAATTCTAGCTATTTTTTTAAGTTAGAAAAACAAAGGCAAAATAAAAATAGTATAAATAGACTCTCTTCAAATGGTGATATCATAGAAGATCCAAAAGAACTATCTAAAATGTGTGAGAACTTCTATAAAAAACTATATACCTCAACCATTTCACCTGCTCATATGAATGATTTCTTTAACAATCTAGGTAATATTAAGACAATTGGAGATTTCAAAAAATCAATTTGTGACTCTCCCATTACGCTTACAGAAATCTCAGAGGCTATTAAAAAACTTAAATTAAATAAATCTCCAGGTACTGATGGGCTAACTTCTGAATTTTACAAACTATTCACGGAAGAACTTGCTCCCTTTTTGCTGAATGTTTTTAGAGAAAGTATAGATAAAGAACAATTACCGTCCACTCTATGCCAAGGCTTAATTACACTCATCCCAAAACCACAAAAAGATGTATTAGTTTTAGATAACTGGCGCCCCATCACATTATTAAATAATGATTATAAAATTTTAGCATTATGCTTAGCAAATAAATTGAAAAAAGTACTTCATGATGTTATTGGGGAAACTCAAAATGGTTTTATGGCGGGAAGACACATAATTGATAATATAAGGCTTATCTTAGATTTATTAGACTACGCAGATTTAATATCAGAAAATAGTTTTGTTCTCTTTCTTGACTTCCATAAAGCGTTTGACTCACTGGAACATGATTTTTTATTTAAAACTTTGGATCTGTTCGGTTTTGGTGAGCACTTTAAGAAATCAGTACGCACCCTTTATGCTGGAGGCAATAGCTCAATTAAACTAGCTCATGGAACCTCTGGCAGATTTAATGTTGAGCGTGGAATTAGACAAGGTTGTCCAATTTCTCCATTTTTGTTCCTTCTTCCTATGGAGATTTTAGCACATTTCATTAAAAACAGCTGCATAAAAGGTATTCAGATTGCTGGTAGAGAAATATGTCTGAGCCAACTGGCAGATGACACAACTCTATTTCTAAAAGATTGCTCTCAAGTAAAGTGTGCTGTTGAGCTGCTTGGTGAATTTTCTGCAGCCTCAGGTCTCAACCTTAACTTATCTAAATGTGAGTTACTCCCTATTAAAACATGTCATGACACAGAGATCTCAGGAATTCCAGTAAAACACAAAGTTAAATATCTTGGTATCTATATTATAAAAGAGGAGGACCAAAGATTAAGTGATAACTTTAATCCCCTTGTTACTGTAATTAAAAAAAATTCAATTTATGGGTACAGAGAGATTTATCCATCTCCGGTCGTGTATTACTTTCTAAGGCTGAAGGTCTCTCCAGTTTGGTGTATGCGACTTCTGCCCTTGAGGTTCCCAAGGACATCATTTCAAAAGTGGATAAAACATTGTTTGATTTTATTTGGAAAAAAAAGGTTCATCTAATCCGAAAAAATGTTATGATAAATAAGCTGTGCTCTGGTGGGTTTAATGTATTAGACTTACAGACTCTAAACTCCTCCTTTAAAATTAAATGGATCAAAAGATATCTCTTAAATCCAAACTCTTTGTGGAACTTCATTTCAACACATGTATTTGAAGCATTGGGTGGTTTGTCTTTTATTATTTACAACACTGACAAAATCCCAGTCAAACTCTCCAACTTCCACAAACAGCTGTTTTTATGCTGGACTCTGGTTCACAAACACAATTTCTCTCCACACAAATACTATATCTGGAATAACAAAGACATTTGTTTTAAACATAAATCTATTTTCTTAAAGGGAACCACAGATGCAAAATTCACTTTTTAATGTTTTTGTACTCAACTTTGGGTATTTACTTCATAAAAAAACAGTCCTAAGGCCAAAAAAATGCACTCAGTGGTTTATTTACTATAAGTATATTTATTTATCTTAGATAGAAACGGGCCGATTGCACTTCCTGCGGTTTGTTACGTCACAAACCGCAGCCACAACCCACAGCCACAACCCATCCCAACCTTTGTCCCGCCCCCGTCACCTAGCAACCCCTGGTAATGCTCCACCCACGCGGTTCCTGAGTTCATCTCAGCCTGCACACTAGGTGGCGGTATGCACCTAACAGTTGTTTGCGATCCGCCATAAATCAAATGGAGAAGAAGAAGAATAGTTCATCTCAGCAGAATGGCTCCTAAAGTTAAATGTTGCGTTGTTGGCTGCATTACACAACATGTGTCGATACACACTCTTCCAGTCTCAGAGAGCAGAGATGCGTGGCTTAATTTTATTTTTAATGGCAATGTCCAGGCGACATTACCGAAGAAGAATTACACTTCTTATATGATGGACTACTTTTGCACAACTGCCAGTTTGGTTGAGTGGTTAGCGCACTGGACCGCCAACCGGGAGACCTGAGATCGCATCTTGTCCATTGCATCTTTTTTTTCCCCCCCCCCTTTTTTTTTTAAAGCCTTTTGTTTCGGAGAAACCCTCTCTGACCCTCCTGGCGCAGATAATGGAGCACTAAGCAGATTTAAAATTGATAGTTTTCAGATAAAAAGACAGCACCGCTGTGAGTGTGTGTGTGTGTGTGTGTATGTGTGTCCGCCAGTGACTGCTCGCTCCCTCCAGCTCGCGCGCACGGTGAGAGTGAGGGAGAGAGGGAGTTGGACATGACAGGAAGAATAAAAAATGACACGACAACTTGTACACTGTGATCTGTTGCGGTCC
Source organism: Garcialebias charrua (assembly GCA_038048925.1). Lineage (NCBI taxonomy): Eukaryota > Metazoa > Chordata > Actinopteri > Cyprinodontiformes > Rivulidae > Garcialebias > Garcialebias charrua. Next base: position 16,034 of record JBBPBX010042557.1, read on the forward strand.
AATTCAGCTCAGCTCGACTCTGTGGCAGTAACGTGAGTTGACTTCCTCGTCTGCCTTTGGAGGGCGGAGTTAATGTAAGCAGATCTTTGAAGGGCGTGCCACGAGATCTCATTATCATAAACCGGTCGTTCAAAACGAAAGTTAAAAATGGCAGAATTAAAAAGGGTATAATTGATTATCTAAGAATTATTTTGTGTATTAAATTGAATGAACACTGTCTGGTAACCCCAAAGAAATACCATAAAAATTTTAAAAACATATCTGTGGTCTCCTTTAAAAAATTGGTTTGACAGAGGAATAGTTCATGTACATCAGTTATTCAACAAAGACGGCAACACTTACTCTTATAGTGAATTTTTAACTACGTATAACTTTCCAGTACTACCAAAAGAATTTGCAATTGTCTTTGATGCAATTCCATCTGGTGTGAAAATGTTGATGTCAAATCCTGTACAAAACAGCACAAACTATTTAACTGAAGAATTATTCATTGGTAACTCTGACCCTTTTTTAAGTGAAAAAACAAATAACAAATGTATTAGAGAATTAATAATTAGAGAATGTATTAGTAAACCTGCTTCTATATTCTTCTGGGATAATTTATTTAATGATATCTGTTGGAAAGATGTTTGGTTGTTACCTAGAAAATACTTTATAACTAATAAGATTCGAGAAGTGTCCCTAAAGATTCTGCATAAATGTTATCCTGTAAACTATATAATCTCCAAGTACCGTCCAAACGTAGACCCAATGTGTTCACTCTGCCACAGCTCTGAGGAGACCATCATCCATCTCTTCTGGGACTGTTCTCATACTCAGGTGTTCTGGAAAGACATTTTCATGTATGTAAATAGAAAGTTAGAAATTGACCTACCATTTGACGCTAAAATTATACTGTTTGGTTTCTTTTGTCCAAATATTTCAAGTAAGAAAGTTTTTGTTGTAAATTTAATACTACTCTTAGCCAAATTTTACATCCACAGCTGTAAATTCTCCTTGCTAAAACCTAGATTTATAGTGTTTTCTAATTATATTTTTCTTACTTATCTACTTTAAAGTATTGTACTAATGCAAAAGCTTTAAAAACTAAAACAATCTGTAACGAATTTCTGTTGTAAGCTGCCCAAAACACATTTTTGTTTTTGTTTATGTGCCTTTATTCTCTTTTGTGCTATGCATGCCTTAAGTCTCGAGCCATGTTTGACATTGTAAGATTTTTTTGTACTTGTTTTTTTATTTAAAAAAAAAGGTACAGTTTGAACCCACAAGAAAAACGGAGATTTCTCTAAAGTTTAGAAAACTCAACAAAAGCCATTCTAAACTGTCAAAAAAAAAGAGAGAGCAACTGGATGCTGCGTTCTAGTTACCTCGTATTTCTTCTCTTAAACAGATGGCGTCACTGTTGAGCAAACAATACCGCTGCACAGCTAAAACAATACCAGAAGAAGAAGTGTCCGGAAGTGCTTCTTTTACGCTAACGAAGATTGGAAATGTGAGTTATTTTGCTGTACTTTTAGACTACGATTTAATTTTCTGTAACGTTTCATTTTCTTGATTTCAGTTCGTCTGTACCCGTTCCTAAACAGTTATTTAGAGGAATTTTTGTCTAACAGAGATGAGGAGACATCAGGCTGAACAACGAGAGGAAGTGGCTGCTGAAGAAATGTCAGAGTTTCTGGAAACAACAGATGCAGATTATAAAGAGGAACGATGTCGTTTAAAGGACAAACTGCAACACAACAAAAGCCGAGATGCTGTTTTCAACCCAAAAGTTCTGCTTCACAGATTAGGTATTTGTATCTAAACAGCTTTTAGTGATGATTTTAGTTGATTTAGTGACTTGTCCAGGGTGTCCCCTGCCCCTCGCACAGGATTGATGGACATGGGCACCGGAGACCCCCGTGACCCAAAAATGAAATAAGCGGTTAAAAGATAATGGATGGATGATTTTAGTTGCAGTTTCACGGATTAAAGTTTCCATCCCTGGGATGGATTTCTGTCCTTCTGAACGTTTTTTTCTTCTGTTAGGTGAAAAAGATATCAGTGATGTCAGATATCAGTAAAATATATTGTGAACGCACAAAAAGTATGAGAAGTAAAAATAAAGGGTAAATTGTGAATAAAAACTGAATGCAAGGATGTGGAGGTGCCAACATCTAATATTTTATTCAGAGTAGAACACAAATCACAGATCAAAAGTTTAAACTGAGAGAATTTATCATTTTAAAGGGAAATATATGTTGTTTCAAAATTTCATGACGTCAACAAATCCCAAAAAAGTTGGGACAAGTCCATTTTTACCTGTGTGTCATCCTCGCTTCTTCTTACAACACTCACCAGACGTCTGCAGAAGATACCAGTTTCTCAGGTTTAGAAATAGGAATGCTCTCCCATTCATGTCTAATACAGGCCTCTAACTGTTCAATCATCTTGGGCCTTCTTTGTTGCACCTTCCTCTTTATGATGCGCCAAATGTTCTCTATAGGTGAAAGATCTGGACTGCAGGCTGGCCATTTCAGTACCCGGATCCTTCTCCTACGTAGCCATGATGTTGTGATTGCTGCAGAATGTGGTCTGGCATTATCTTGTTGAAAAATGCAGGGTCTTTCCTGAAAGAGATGACGTCTAGATGGGAGCATATGTTGTTCTAGAACAGGGGTCTGCAACCTATACGATCAAAAGAGCCATTTTTGCACCTTCGTTAACTAAATTAAACGTGGCCAGAGCCGCTACAACTGTAGATATCAATTGGTGGCCCATGGGCCGCTTTGTTGGAGGGGGGTTTTGGGGCCACACATTAAAAAGCTAAAACTATATAATGATTTTTTTTTTAAACATTCAATAATGTAAAAAAAAAAAGAAATACCAGATTATTGTAAGAAGGAGGGGAAAAACAACATATTTTTTTAACCAATTATATAAAAAAAACTGCAGACCTGTGATTTTTATTTATTTATTGTGGACAAAATAATTAAGTATAGAAATACTGTAAAGTTAAAATTAATATGTTTTGCTTTTCGCATCAGTTCTAGAATTCACACGTTTGGAAAATAAATGATCAAAGGAAGAAAAAAAACTGAACTATGAAACTATTCATATAGCTTTTTTGTTGTTTTTATAATAACCAATAAATTTCAGTTTTATGTCAGTTCTGGTCAAAGTTTTAAAGAGCCGCTGCAGACGGACCAAAGAGCTGCATGTGGCTCTAGACCCGCAGGTTGCAGACCCCTGTTCTAGAACCTGAACATAGTTCTCTGCATTAATGGTGCCTTTCCAGACATGCAAGCTGCCCATGCCACAAGCGCTCATGCAACCCCATACCATCAGTGATGCAGGCTTCTGAACGGAGCGTTGATAACAACTTGGGCTATCCTTGTCCTCTCTGGTCCGGATGACATGGCGTCCCAGTGTTCCATAAAGAACTTCAAATCGTGACTCATCTGACCACAGAACAGTCTTCCATTTTGCCACACTCCATTTTAAATGACCCCTGGCCCAGTGCAAACGTCTGAGCTTGTGGAGCTTGCTTAGAAATGGCTTCCTCTTTGCACTGTAGAGTTTCAGCTGGCAACGGCGGATGGCACGGTGGATTGTGTTCACTGACAATGCTTTCTGGAAGTATTCCTGAGCCCATTCTGTTATTTCCTTGACAGTGGCATTCCTGTTTGAGGTGCAGTGACGTTTAAGGGCCCGGAGATCACGAGCATCCAGTAGAGTTTTACGGCCTTGACCCTTACGCACAGCGATTGTTCCAGATTCTCTGAATCTTTTGATGATGTTATGCACGGTTGATGATGATAACTTAAAAGTCTTTGCTATTTTACGCTGGGTAACACCATTCTGGTATTGCTGCACTATCTTTCTGTGCAACAATGGTGGAATTGGTGATCCTCTTACCATCTTGGCTTCTGAGAGACACTGACACTCTGAGAAGCTCTTTTTATACCCAATCATGTTGTCAATTGACCTAATTAGTGTTAATTGGTCTTCCAGCTGTTTGTTATATGCTCAATTTCCTTTTTCCAGCCACTTATTGCTACTTGTCCCAACTTTTTGGGATTTGTTGACACTGAAATTTTGAATAAACATATTTTTCCTTTAAAATTTTACATTTACTCAGATTAAACTTTTGATCTGTGATTTGTGTTCTATTACGAATAAGCTATTAACATTTGCCATCTCCACATCCTTGCATTCAGTTTTCATTAGGGGTGCGAATCTCTGTGTTTGGAGAATCGATTCGATTCCGATTTTTGGTGTCACGATTCGATTAAAAATTGATTTTTCGATTCAGAAAAGATTTTTGATTCAGAAACGATTTTTCTATTGAAATGGTCATAATTTTAGTTTCAGTTTTGTAGCTGACAAGCTGAAAAGAATAAACAACAATGTAAACAAATGGAACATTTATTTAAAACAATAATTTTAAACTGAGAATATTAAACAACAATGTAAACAAATTGAACATTTATTTAAAACAATAATTTTAGGTTCTGTACTGTATCATTTTTTTTACATCATTTATGTTTATGTTTATTAAATTTGTTCATTTTTTTACAAAAGAAGCAATACAAGACAATCTCATAATGATAGTGTACAAAAATGTAAAAAAAATGAAAGGTAGCAGAAAGAAGAATAAATCTTATTATATCTGCTCCTTATCTCCAACAATCAGATTAAACAACAGTAGTCAAACCATGTAAACAATAATAATCTTCAACCAACTTTTTCCAACAATCAGGTTAAACAATAATATTCTTCAACCAACAGTACAAAATGACTAACTCTTTCTAATTTTCTAACTAATACTAATACAGTACAAAATGACTAACACTTTCTAATTTTCTAACTAATACAATACACATTACGTTATTTCACATATATTTTTTTAACACATTTGTTTTGATCATTTTTTTAAATGTAAACATTGACTTGGCATTTTTAACTACATTCTCCAAGCCATTCCATAATCTAATTCCCTGAATTGAGGTAGAACGTCCCTTCAAACTGGTTCTGAATTGTGGTTTTACAAACAACTCTATCCCCTTAAAGACCGTGTAAAGTGAAATTAGATTTGTGTTTTTAGTTTATCACATGGCATAAATATGTGTTATTAATCACCCATATAAATCTGACTGATTAAAAACATTGTTTTCCTTATAAAATTAAGTGTCAAAAATCATGAAAATACATTATTTTCCCTTAGTCTAGAACTGTGGGGGCGTGTCAGCACATGGGCGTGGTTTCAGCGCAGTTCTGCAGCTCAGAGAGCAAGTAGGAGGACTCTCTCGCTCAGAGCTGAACTGTGTGGAGGAGGAAGACAGGTTCATCAGTAAACCTGCTCTGTTTGCTCCTTTTTCCAAGAGTTACGCTGTTTTTAGTGCACAAACAACTCTGGTTTTATTTTTAAAGTTGAGGACGCAACTATAATTCATAACTCCGCTGTTATGTGTTTAGAAGATGAGCGGACTCGCGCGGCTGCACCGGTCCGACCCGACACATCGCATGCGGGGGCTGTGTTGGTGATTAAGATAAAGAGGGCTGTGTTGGTGATTAAGATAAAGAGTAATCACGTTGATAACTAAGTATGCAATGGACCTGTCGCATTTTCTTAGCAAAAAAGGAGCTTGTGAACTTGTAGGGCACAGGCTTAGCAATAAAAAAAAGAAAGAAAGAAAAGAAACAGGAAAGGCGGCGGCGGTGTCCGGAGGCTGAGGAGGGAGACGGTCAGTAGCAGGTGCCCTGACCATTAAAACATCCTGGGAAGATGCAGGAACGAGGCATAATTGATTAGCTAGCTAACAATGAACAAAATATCTATGCTATTGCTATCTGATGCTATCTGCGAGTCGCGAGTGAACGGCTCCACCCATGCGAAGAACAATTTATATGACTGGAGCAGCAGGGGGTAGGGCTATACTAATGAGGACCGCGTGACGAAACGCGGTCCCGTTTAAAACACGCCTAAAAAATCCTGAAACACACATGTCTTTATACACAGTTTCATGTATAACTTCAAAATTAATTGAGCTACAATTTTGAGACTTTTTACTCATTTACAACATTACAATTATCACATTTATAATGTTTATTTAAGAAAATGTTGAAATTCACTTTACACGGTCTTTAAGATTATAACAACTTTGTCTTTTAACAAAGTGCATTTGGATATTTAAAGGTAATGCATTATTTTGAGCTCTATACATAACTGATAAAATATTATAGTCTACCAAATCATGGAACTTCAGTAATTTTAGTTGATAAAATAATGTACTTGATGGATGACGGTAATGCTTTCTAGTGATAATTCTTACAGCTCTTTTCTGTAATACAAAAATAGGCTTTGTGATTGTTTTACACGCTTTCCCCCAAACATCAATACAATAGATTAAGTGTGGAACAATGATTGTGTTATACAACAAATACAGAGCTTTATCATTCAATAGGTCTCTGACTTTGTACAGTACTGCTATCGATTTAGCTATTTTTATTCTTACAGAATTTATGTGTTGTTTCCATGTCAGTTTGTCATCAATGATAACACCCAAAAACTTCACCTCATTCACTCTACAAATCTCAACATCCTCAATTTTGAGTGGAACATCAACAGTTTTCTTTTTATTACCGAATATCATGTAATTAGTTTTCTCTAGATTTAATGATAATTTATTTATTTTAAACCAAGTTTGTATCTTGACAAATTCTGTCTTTATCAATTCTAACATTTGTTCTATATCTTCACCTGAACAGAAAAAAGTGGTATCATCAGCGAAAAGTACACATTTAAGGAGTCCTGACACATTTACCAAGTCATTCACATATAAAATAAAAAGCTTTGGTCCAAGTACAGAGCCTTGGGGAACTCCACATGTGATATTACTGAGGTCAGATCTTACATCATTTATTTGTACAAATTGTTGTTCAAATTTGATATTCATACCAAAAATAGGAACAAATTACACAGGAATGCATTAAATTCTGTAACTTAAATTACCAGTATTAGGTTAGCTTAGTTGCCTGGAGTTCTCTAAAACAATAAAATAAAAATAAAAATCTAGGAACAAATAATTCATCCATCCATCATCTTTACGCACTTCTTCCTTTAAGAGTCACTGGGGTCACTGGTGTCCATGTCCACCCATCACTGTGCGAGAGGCGAGAGACACCTGGACAGGTCTCCAGTCAATCATAGACAAATAATTAAACACACACATATAATATATATATATATATATATATATATATATACAGTATTTTCTGGTGTATAGGTCGCACCTGTGTATAGGTCGCATTGTCCAATTATCACCAATAGATTGGAAAAATCCCTAGATAGGTCGCACTGGTGTATAGGTCGCACCTACGTTTAGCTCTGCTGCAAATGTCTGCCACAGGAGCGCACAGCAAGGCTTTTAAGAAGATTAACACTTAAAAACAATTATTTGTTTGATAAAAATTATAGCAAATATAGTGTCTGAGCTGAACTTTTCCTTAATAAATGAACGTAATTGTGAAATGAGCTGGATTTAAAAATTTGTTTCGCCGAAAGTGATAACAAGCCATATATAGGTCGCACTGGTGTATAGGTCGCAGGCCTTGAAAAAAAATAAAAAGGTGCGACCTATACACCGGAAAATACGGTATATATATATATATATTATATATATATATATATATATATTATATATATATATATATTTCATTCTTCTTCTTCTTCTTTCGGCTTTTCCCTTTTCAGGGGTCGCCACAGCGAGTCATCCTCCTCCACCTCACTCTGTCCTCTGCATCCTCTGTCCTCACTCCAACTACCTCCATGTCCTCTCTAACTGCATCCATATATCTCCTCTTTGGTCTCCCTCTTTGTCTTTTTCCTGGCAGCTGCATTTCTAACATCCTTCTACCAATATAACCACTGTCCCTCCTCTGGACATGTCCAAACCATCTCAGTCTGGCCTCCCTAACTTTATCTCCCAGTTGTTTCAACATGTGCTGTACCTCTGATGATCTCATTCCTGATCTTATCCATCCTTGTCACTCCTAAGGAGAACCTCAGCATCTTCATTTCTGCCACTTCCAGTTCTTTCTCCTGTCTTTTTGTCAATGCCACTGTCTCCAGACCATACAACATAGCTGGTCTCACCACTGTCTTGTAAACTTTTCCTTTGACCTTTGCTGACACCTTTTTGTCACAAATCACTCCTGAAACTTTTCTCCATCCACTCCATCCTGCCTGGACTCTCTTTTTCACCTCTTTACCACATTCCCCATTTTCCTGGACAGTGGACCCCAAGTACTTGAAGTCCTGCACCTTTGTGACCTCTGCTCCTTGTAGCCTCACTGTTCCACTGGCCTCCCTCTCATTCACACACATGTACTCTGTCTTACTACGACTGACTTTCATTCCTCTTCTTTCAAGAGCATACCTCCACCTCTCCAAGTTCTCTTCCACTTGTTCCCTGTTCTCACCACAGATCACAATGTCATCTGCAAACATCATAGTCCATGGGGATTCCTGCCTGACCTCATCTGTTAGTCGGTCCATCACCAGAGCAAACAAGAAGGGGCTCAGAGCCGATCCTTGATGCAATCCCACCTCCACCTTGAAGGTATCTGTCACACCCACAGCACATCTCACCACTGTCCTGCTGTCCTCATACATGTCCTGTACCAGTCTAACATACTTTTCTGCCACTCCAGATTTCCTCATGCAATACCACACCTCTTCTCTTGGTACCCTGTCATATGCTTTTTCTAAATCCACAAACACACAATGGAGTTCTTTCTGACCCTCTCTGTACTTCTCTATCAACATCCTCAAAGCAAAGATGGCATCTGTGGTGCTCTTTCTTGGCATGAAACCATACTGCTGCTCACAGATAGTTACATCTTGTCTAAGTCTTGCTTCCACAACTCTCTCCCAGATCTTCATTGTGTGGCTCATCAACTTAATTCCCCTGTAGTTGCTACAACTCTGTACATCACCCTTGTTCTTAAAAATGGGAACCAGCACACTTCTTCTCCATTCCTCAGGCATTTTCTCACCCTCAAATATTCCATTAAATATTTGAGTCAAAAACCTCACTGCCATCTCTCCGAGACATTTCCAAACCTCCACTGGTATGTCATCAGGTCCTACTGCCTTCCCCTTCTTCATTCTTTTCAGAGCTTTCCGGACTTCACCCTCACTAATCTTTCCCACTTCCTGGTCCACAGTTTCTATTACCTCCACTCTTCTTTCTCTTTCATTCTCTTCATTCATTAGCTCCTCAAAGTAATCCTTCCATCTTCCCATCACACACTCCTCACTTGTTAGAACATTCCCATTCCCATCTTTAATAAGCCTAACCTGCTGCACATCCTTTCCAGCCTGATCCCTCTGTCTTGCCAATCGGTACAAGTCCTTCTCGCCCTCTTTAGTGTCCAGTCTCCCATATAACTCATTGTACGCCCTCTGCTTTGCCTTAGCTACTTCCCTCTTTGCTCTATGTCCCATCTCCTTATATTCCTGTCTCCTCTCTTCAGTCCTCTCACTGTCATATTTCTTCTTGGCTAATCTCTTTCTTTGAATGGCGTCCTGCACTTCACTATTCCACCACCAGGTTTCCTTATCATCCATTCTCTGTCCAGATGACACACCAAGTACCTTCCTACCTGTCTCTCTAATTACTGTTGCTGTAGTAGCCCAGTCACTTGGAAGCTCTTTCTTACCACCCAGAGCCTTTAACAGCTCGTCTCTGAATTTCTCACAACATTCTTCCTTCTTTAGCTTCCACCATTTGGTCTTCTTGGTCTTTTGGTCTTTTGGGCGGCCGTGGCACAGTGGTAATGGCAGTCGACCCCCAATCGGAAGGTCGGAGGTTCGAGTCCCGCATCCGCCCACCATGTGTCGTTGTGTACCTGGGCAAGACACTTAACCCCGAGTTGCTCCCGGTAGGTCTGGATAGCGCCCTACAAGGCAGGCTACCACTAACAGTGTATGAATGTGTGCATGAATGGGTAGATGGCTCGTATTGTAAAGCGCTTTGGGGCTCCTCAGAGGGGGCTGGAAGGCGCTATATAAATAAGCTCCATTTACCATTTACCATTCTTCTCTGATTTTACTCTTTTTCTCTTCTTCGCAACAACAGTCATTCTACACACAACCATCCGATGCTGTCTGGCCACACTCTCCCCTGCCACAACCTTACAGTCTCCAATCTCTCTCAGGTTTCCTCTTCTACACAGAATGTAATCGACCTGTGTACTCCTTCCTCCACTCTTATAGGTCACTCTATGTTCCTCCCTCTTTTGGAAATAGGTATTGACTATAGCCATTTCCATTCTCTTGGCAAAATCCACCACCATCTGTCCTTCCTGGTTTCTTTCCTTGACACCAAACCTACCCATCACTTCCTCATCCCCTCTGTTTCCTTCACCAACATGTCCATTCAGGTCTGCTCCAATCACCACTCTTTCCTCCCTGGGAATACTCTCTATCACTTCATCCAAATCTTTCCAAAATTTATCTTTCTCCTCCTCATCACATCCAACCTGTGGAGCATAACCACTTACTATGTTTAGCATCAGACCTTCTACTTCTACCTTTAGACACATCACCCTATCTGACACTCTCTTCACATCTACTACATTCTTTGCCAACTCCTCCTTCAGGACCACCCCTACTCCATTTCTCTTTCTATCCACACCATGGTAAAACAGTTTAAACCCTGCTCCAATACTGCGAGCCTTGCTGCCCTTCCACTTGGTCTCTTGGACACATAAAACATCTACCTTTCTTCTCTGCATCATGTCAGCCAGCTCTCTACCTTTGCCTGTCATTGTCCCCACATTTAGAGTTGCAACCCTCAGTCCTACATTCTTCACTTTCCTCCTCTCCCTCTGTCTCCTGACACGTTTTCCTCCTCGGCGTCTTCGACTAACAGTAGTACAATTTCCGCCGGCACCCTGTTTGTCAACAGCACCGGTGGCGGACGTTGTTAACCCGGGCCTCGACCGATCCGGTATGGTTTCACTTTGATGAACTCGCATTATGGTTTTGGCAAGTGTTTTACGTCGGATGCCATTCCTGACACAACCCTCACCATTTACCCGGGCTTGGGACCGGCACAAGAGATACATTGGCTTGTGCTCCCTAGTGGCTGGCTTCTGGACAATAATTCAATAACGATAAATATCGCGATATACTTTTATTCAATAACGATGATATGAAGTTTAAGCATATTTTCGATATTTCGATAGGATTTTACAACGTTTCACTGACGTTTTTCTGTTTCTGTTCGGGTTGGAGCGGCTGCTTCAACAACCCGCCCGGACAGAAAAAGCTGTGACACAAAACGTGCGTGGTGACGTCGTTGTTACGCAGCGCTCACTCCAGCAGCAGGCGTTAGCGGTAGCAGGCTAAAAGCTAAGCTAGTCTCCAAAGCGCGTTAAGTTTTCGCTTCAAAACGAGTCAAACGAGTGCTCATGACCGTCAGAATGTGACTGAACAAAGTTTCACAAGCGAAGAGAAAGAGACGACATCACTGATGAGAGGAAAGACTAATTCGTAGGTGTGGACGTAGTTCGGTTTTGTTAAACTGCAGGTCTCATCTGCAGCGAGTCCTACTCGGTTTCTTTATTTTGCAAAACGTGACGGAGTCGTTCTAACTAGCGGTGGGAACATCTAACTTGTTTAATCTGAAGAGTTTCCACTCGATAGAATATGATGAGAGTCAGAAGATGAAGAACAATAAAGTTTGAGCCAACGTTTCCCTGAAACTACGACGTAAACAAACAGCCCCAGCGCTGCATGTTTTTTTAATTCAAAATAAAACAAATTCATCAGAAGAAGAAAAAACACTGAATGAAAATGTGCAGAAAGACGAAAATAGTGTTATAATATCTGCCTCTTGTTTAAAAAATGCAAAATAACTACAAACAACAACCTTCACTGCACTTCCCAACAACTTTGATTTAATCATCTTTTAAAACATAGTTTTAGAAATGTTTATGGTGATATCAAGTCAACACAATCCTGTTTCCTGATTTACAACTCAGCTCCTTCAAACTAGTCCTAAATGGAGGTTTTACAAACATTTACATTCCCTTCAGGGTTTAATAACTTTAAACAAATTGTAATTGAATATTTGGGGGGTAATTTTTTTTTGTTTTATATCAATAATCATTACATTATACAGTACAATATATTCAAAACTTTATCATTCAAAAACTATTTTACTTTATACAGTAATGCAATTGATTTTGTTATTTTTATTCTTAAGTAATTTCCATGAGATTTCTATGTCAGCTTCTTATAAATAACAACACCCAAAAGTTTTAT